>JAKCPI010018005.1:0-116530 GCA_023213315.1 Euborellia annulipes | reverse complement strand
AATTAATAAAAAAGATGGCACTACATGTTTTAATTAAAGAAAAAATTGCCATGAGGAAAACGTCGTGTAAAAGATCTCACACAACATTCTTGCCTAAATTATTTTAATTTTGGGGATTGTATTAAAACTCCTGAGCTATAGCACTCTTCCTCAACAAATCTCTGTTCTCAAGAACTAAATAAAAATTTCACACTACTAGCATCTTAGCACTTGTCAAATTTATTATAGATTTAATCATAAGGGGCAGAAGACTACAATTCCAAGTAGTACAGTGAAACCGTTCCAAAAACCAATTTCAGATCCTATAAACGAATGCAAACCTAAGTTCTTCAAGATCAATCTTGGCTTTTGAATTTTTCTCCTATTCCTAATTCTATTGCAATCATTTGGCTCCCGAAATCTACTTGCCATCTCCTTCCAACAGCCTGTGTTCAGTTTTTTTCAATTTTCTCAAAATTCGCTCCAACGATTTTGATTAAAATTCAAAAATCAATTATTTTTTAGATGCTCTTTCAAATGTATATTCTCATTTTGACATTGAAATCTTTTGAAGACCACTTTACTCTTGTACTTCATAGGAAAGATAGGAGAAATGGTTGCTATGGTAACAAAATATAAATATTGGTTGGTGGTTGAGTTAGTGGCTGTAGATATTGCAATGTTGGGTAGCGAGGACGCAGCCAAAGAGGTTTTGGACCAAAGAAAAACAACAATTCCAATTGAGACGTTTCGGCGAAAGTTTTATTTTGCCATCTTCAGTCCTTCAGGAATTTTTTCATGTACATATTCATTATGAACATGTGTCATTTGGCCAAGTCGGTTCACATGTTCATAATGAATATGTACATGAAAAAATTCCTGAAGGACTGAAGATGGCAAAATAAAACTTTCGCCGAAACGTCTCAATTGGAATTGTTGTTTTTCTTTGGTCCAAAACCTCTTTGGCTGCGTCCTCGCTTCCCAACATTAAAATATAAATATTTTCCCATATGTGACCGTCCACATGAAAAGGTACCAAATTTTCACTAGGCTAAATTTTCAGGGGAGCCTATTAAAAAAAGTTCCCAAATGGCTTAATTAAGAATGCCTGGAACCCCAAAGGATATATTTACAAATAACGAGTATCGTTTGAAGTCTTAAATGGCCTAAGTTGCCGAAAAGACCGTGTGTGCGTGTGGGAATGTGAGTGTGAGTGTTAAAAAACAAAAAGTTCAAAAAAATCGATTTTTTTTTTTATTACTGATTCCGATTCTCTAGTTCTTCAGCTTATATGATGAAATATTCAATTCATCAAAATCAATGTATTTTATATAAAAAAAATTTGAGAAAGTAAGACTCTAAACTCATTTTTCTCAAAACTAGATTTTTCATAACCAAAATTTTAAAAATTCATATCTTCCAAACCAAAAATGATAAAAAAAAAATTTTTAAAAAACAGCCAAAAAAAAAAATTCAATTTTGACCCTGATGAAGATTTGGTACCTTTTCATGTGGACGGTTACATAGAAATTTTATATCTTGAATTCTAATATATCGGCGGAAACTAAATAAATATATGTCGACACGAAAAATCTGGTGTGACAAGCAGTACCTTCGGTAATAGAAAGTTGTGTGCTCTGAGATAGTCACACCAGATTTTTTTTATTTAAAAATAAGTCTCTCCAGATCCTTATTAAAATTAAAAATGATAATGAAAATTAAATGTATCTGCCCCAAAGATTGACATTTTTATGCAATTTCAAAGAGAATTTTGGAAAGTAAACTACGATCTTTTTCCTTTAAGATGCTAAAATTTTGTTCTGTCTATTCTTTGTTCAATCTAATCTTTCCCTAATTTGTTAAGTAGATATCGAGAAATGATTCATTGAAGAAGCTGTCTGAATAATCAAATTATGATTTTTTGGTTGTTATTATTAATTTATCATGGTTACTTTTAATATCGTTGACGAGATTGATACGGGTGTCCCATACTTCGGTTCGTACCGCAGCTTCATGTTGACCTTCGAAGGTAACGAAAGCAACAGCACCAAGACAGGTATAGCCGAAAACCACCAGAAAGAGAAACGCGTGCGTGAACCATTTTCGAGACAACGCTCGTACCTGTAACCAAGAATTATTATTATCTTAGATTCCCCCTTTTTAATCACCACAAAAAAAGAATAAAAATACAATATTATGTGAGGAGGTAAGGGGCTAAGCTGTGGATTACGGGCCTGAAGTCTCAATACAACTTTGGTTCGAATCTAGCTTGCCGGAAATAATTCAACATTGCCGAAGTCTCCTTTCAGAGAAGGGGAGAAAATCTCACCCCACAGACATAAAGGGCCCGAAATTAAGCCCTGGAACTGCCGAGAGGTGTGAGCCGGGTGGTTGAGAAGGAGCAATATTTCATAAAATCCAAAAAGTTTTAAGATCATAGTTTAGTAGAAATAATTATAAAGCGCTATCGCATTTAAGAGGAGATATTTTCGAGAATTAAGACCAAAATGGTTGTTTTGTTCACTGTCAATCTGAATGCAAATTTTAGATATTTTAGGATTTCCTCTCCAAAACACCGGAGGAAAATTCCTCTCCAATGTTGATAAACCAATTCATCCAGTAAAAGATTAAACTAATTAAACTTTTATTTAATCCTTTAAATCTTTTTGAGATTTGTTTCTCTGAGAGTACTAAAGAACAAAGAATAGATCCCAATGAAATGATCTGTTTTATTTATAATCATTAATTTGAATAAAAAAATTAATTTAAAAAAAAAAACATTTTTACGTTTCTTTCCTTAACAAACTTTAAGGTTCATTTATTCAAAGAATAAACTTGGTTTGGTTTTATTTAATCGTACTTTAATAGATCTTCTTAAGAACAGAAGGTCTTTTCAGTAAGTCACAAATAAATGGATTATGTGGTTGGCGATCTTAAGCTGTTTGTCTCTCTGAAGGCGACGCAACCTACCCCAAAGCCACAGAGGGGAGGGGAGGGGGTTAAACTCCCCATTTATCATCAAATAAATTAGCCACTGGTACGAGAGATTAGAAAAACTATAAGGATTTTTATATTTGTCTGACAAGGATAATGTTTTGGGAATAATGTTTTAGATAATATTGTTAAAATGAAGCTTCTTTTTTAAAGAAATTTTATATATACCTCAAAAATTAAATACTAGGTATTTTTAAGAATCCTATATTTCTTAAATTATTTAATCTGAAGTTAAATTTTTTTTTAAATGTGAGTAGATTTATAGTCTGGGAAATTATTCCTTGATCTCTGGTGATGGGTGATCTTTTTCCTAAAACATCAAAGTTATGTCGCCTATGCTTTGGATAAAAGGGAGATACTATATAGGACTCATAAATACAGTTTTCATGTTAGAAAATGTCAGCCTTATGTGAAATTGAAAGCCTATATATAATTCAAATTAAAAAGCTAAAAAAACGAGGCAGCTATGTATTTTTATTTAGTGAATCAAGGCTGATGTTTCTATCATATTTGGGACCGTCTACAGAACCAAGTTATTGTTAAAAATATAAAAAGTCTCGGTTATATTGAGCAAAAAAGTAGGGATAACAGCACCAGTATTTACGATTAATTAATGCCCAAATTAAACGATGAATATCAATGAATCATTCATGGTATAATTTTATTTCGTCTAATTTGGAAATAATCGTAATTACTGTACCTGCTGAGCGTACTATGTATAAAAGGCTTACCCAGAGGGTGTATCTCAATGTTGAATATAACTTGGCTCTGAAAATGGACAGAAATGTCAGCCTTGTCTTAATTCAATAGAAATAAACATAACTACTTCGTTCATACAATATTTTCTTTATACATTTAAGAGAATGGCGTAAGATTAATTTTTCTATTTGACAACATTTTACCGGGATAAGTTAAGATATTATTAAGATTTGAAACAATATTAATAATTAAATAATGAAAAATATTTGAAAAATGATTTGAAAGAGGTAGATTTTCAAAACGAGGACTCAAGACTTTAAGTCAATATATTGTTTAAATGGATGGGGGATTATTTTTTTGACTGGACATGTCGGTGTTTCCCGGATTCGAACCAGGACCATTTCACTTTTTTTGCCTTAGATCAACCAATTCCTGGTGAGTTTCCTATTCATTAAAATATGATTATTTAGCGAAGGTAATAATCCTCCCAAAATTATATCATTAAAATTAAATAATTTATTTGAAAGTTACAATTACTACAAAAGTTTTTTTGGCTATTTATGATTCTATGAATAAAAAAATGGATCTGGATATATAGGCCTATATTAATAAAAAAAATATGTCAAAAATGGAACAAAACTCTCACATATTTAGAAATATTTTGAATATCAACACTCTAAAAATATTGGTGATAGAGTGTGGAAAAAAAAACAAAATTTTCTAGTACCTTGTTATAAAACCAGAAAGCGGATTTTTCACCGGCACTAAGTCCGGATTTGGCAACTCCTTTAAAGCCCTGGAACTGTTTGAACATAAACTCGCCAGCTTTAGAACCGTAGATGACATGTGGGGGTATGGGCATGACATAGGGTGATCCAGGGGTGATTGTCGCCGTGGCGCCCACATGGTTATGGAGGTCGTCTGTAAGTGGTGCTTGGATCTGGATCACCGGTAAAGTAATATGCGGTGGACGTGGTCGTGTTCGTGGTGGCCTCCGAGCTGGAGGTGGTTCATCTCCTTCGACCTCCACATGGACATTATCCTCAGTGGTCATCGTTGTTTCAAGTTCAAATGGAAGTCGAAATGCATCGGGAAAGGAACACACGTGATATCGCGATACTCTCTGTTGCGACGCGTCGCCGCGACTGCCGGTCACCACCGCCGTCGTCGTCGTCGCCGCCCCCATAGAACGCCAGCGCCGTCGCCGTCCGCTCCGCCGCCGCCTATTTCAAGTCTCCGCCTCATCTTCAATATTCCTCACACCCACCTCAACCTAATTACCTTTTTATATTTATCATTTCCATTTCATCGGCCTACACCTCCAAGAGTTTCAATTATAGGTTATGCTTTTGTTTACAAACAAACCTTATTCAACATTCATTGACCCTTAATTCTTTGTTCTTTGATTCACGCACAATCAGAGGGGGCGGCAATTTACTTTTATAAAACAAAATTATATAACGTCACGCTATGCTCATTTTTGAGAATTAAAACAATTAAACTTGAAAATTTATTTGTTCTTGTTAAACCAAATGAATCGTCTTTTATTTATATTACTGCAACTTGGGCGCCGAAACGTCCCGTAAGTTATTTGTTTTAATTTATTATTAATTATTTTTTAATTTAATTTATTTTTAATCTTTTTGACATCTGAGGCCATTATAGACTTTTAAATTATTAATACTAGTTTAATCATCGATACAAGTTATCAATGGACAATTTATTAATTTCATTGAATGTTGGGTGAGAGATTAGAGATTTGAATTGTATTTGGCTAATGTCATTTTTTTAATAATACTACTACTCAGTCATTAGTGTCAACCCTGACACGTTGTGGTTACTCTGATTGATTGAGTAACTCTCATGGGAATGATACTGAGGTGGGTTCCCGTTTCCTTCCTCAGGAGGAGGCATATCAAATAGAGTTGGATAATTTATTGCCGTGAGGTGGATTTGAACTCGAGTTGTATTCAACTCAGGATTATAAGCTTAACTGCTTTATCCCCTTGGCTAATCGCTTCCTCAATTTTTAATAATAAAGAGTGTTTATTTCTAAATAGAGGCTCAATTAATTGGCTGCCTCCTCTTCGCTATTCAACACGGAAAAATATATTAATATTGTTATATTTTTTTTTTTTTAAACATTCACACTTTTTTCCATTCACACTCATATTCACCCAGTCTTTTTGGCAACTTAGGCCATATAAGACTTTTACGATAACCGTTGTAATGAATATATCTATTGGGGGTTCAGGCATTTCTATTTAACCCTTCTGGTATCCAAATGGCTTAAATAATCATCGGACTGCCTGGGGTCCGAACCCACGACGTTCGGTATAGGAGGTAGGCAGGCTACCTACTACACCAAGCCCGTGGGCTATTGTTATTTTTTTAATAATACAAATGTTCTTTAATAATGCTATATTGAATTCTGAACTAAAATATATATTATATAAATAATAACATATAAATCATTATGACTCCCATTACTATCCCTTCCTTGTCCCTGGACTATATTTTCGATGCACTAGGGCGCCTATGTCGGTATTGTCGGGCGCCAAAGGCCTGAGGCGGAGGGGGCGAGTGCTCCCCTTCGCCCCCAACTAGTTACGCTACTACTAAATACCTATATCACCTGGTGCAGCGGCGAAAGAAAATGACCAAAAATATTGCGAACTTAAGATTTAAAAACTATGTCAGATGCCAAAAGACTAAAAAAATCTTAATTCAAAGAAAGATATTTATACTGAATAACTGATGCTTTTCAAACTTACCAATGAAAATGTAATATTTCTCTCTATATATATATACATATAACATAGGAAAAAAGAAAAAGCTTCTACTTAAATGATGCTTTATCATTAGCAGAAGAATCTCAATCTCGTAAATATCCCATTATTTCGATTTGAAGTTGATAGTTTGTAACAGAAGAGAAGTGTAACTGTAAAAAAATAAATTGTGTTAATTAACTTTAAGAAACTATTTTAGGTAGGGGTCTGGCCAAAGAATAAAGCAACAGTCACTACTCTAATCTGTCAAGCAATGCCAAGCTTGGCTGAACCTAGGGAGAGAAAGTATCATTTAAAATTGTTGATAATGAGCAAGAAAATTTTAATCATTAATTTTTAATAAAGTCAAAAGAATCAAGCGTGCAGACAAGGGCGGATTCGGGGAGTGGCGGGGAGGCGGGGGGGGGGGGGGGGGTAAAGGAGGTAATTACCCCCCCCCCTCGCTATTCAAAGAAATAACGCAACCCGTTTGTTTGTTTTGATTTTTCTCTGTTTCTATGCCATTAAATTTTCAAATTTCAATAATTTTTTTACAAATTTATAGCAAATTAGGGTACTAATAATATATATCATTTTACTCGGGAGAAAGTCTAGTTTCTGAATATATAAAAAAAATATTGGCCCCCCTCTAGAGCGCCGCCTAATGGTTCGATGTGTACCAAAAGCTTTTCAGTTCTTGGCCTTTACCTCTAGTTTATGTTTGCAAAATTTCAAAATGATTAAATAGTTTTTGAGTTTTCGTTGACGAAAAAAATTACCACACACATACACACACAAAATGACATCATTCCAAAAACTACTTAAATGGATTCAGGAGACCTCAAAACGCATTTTGGCAGCTTCAGAAAAATTTCGATTTTTTTTACGATTTAACTTTACCTGTTTTTTAAAACAAAAAAACACCCCCAAAAAAAAAAGCTCCCCCCACCCCCCATTAAAACAAAACAATTTCATTCTTCCTTTGTCCCCATGCCCCCCGTGATTGGAACAAGCTCCCTGCGTCTATCTTCCCCAAAACCTACAATCTTCAGACTTTCAAGTCTAACCTCAACAGGCATCTTCTCAGTTCCCGCAGTTGAGTTTCCCCTTTATGCTTCTCCTTTTGTTTTTATTTTCTTCCTGGCTGCATGTGACTATTGGTCATTATAGGTCTTCGGCCTTATGCACCCATTCCAAAAAAAAAAAAAAAAAAAAAAATTTGACTGGTTGGTGTCGAACTTGTTCAATGGGTCCAAACATTATGGGAGAAAATCTTGATTAAGTGCTAGGCCAAGCCAGGATTAAGAGGGTAGAAATGGAGGCCCAACCCCCCCCCCCCTCCCGAAACCCCGAAAAATTATAAATAAAGAGAAGTAAATAGAGAGAAACATGGTGTTGTCCCCGGGCTTGGTGTAATTGGTAGCGTGCCTACCTACTATACCAAACGTCGCGGGCTCGGACTCCAGGCATTCCGATGATTTTACTTAAACCATTTGGATACCAAATGGCTTAAATAGAAATGCCTGGGCCCCCAAATAGATATATCAATAATTAACGGTTATCGTAAAGTCTTAAATGGCCTATGTTGCCGAAAAGACTGACAAGTGAATGTGTGTGTGAATATGAGTATAAATGAGAAAAAAAAGTGTGAATGTTTAAAAAAAAATCTGGTGTGACTGGCGCACAGCACACAACTTTCTCTTACCTTCGGTAATCGAAAGTTGTGTACTGTGCTTGTCACACCAGATTTTTTGTGTCGACATGTATTTAGTTACCGACAGTAGGGTACATTTGAATTCAAGATGTAAAATTTATAAGTTTGGGAAAATATTTATATTTTGATACCATGGCAACCATTTCTCCTATCTTTTCTATGGAGTACAAGAGTAAAGTGGTCTTCAGAAGATTTCAATCACAAAATGAGAATATACATTTTAAAGAGCATCTAAAAAATAATTGATTTTTGAATTTAAAAAAAAATCGTTGGAGCAAATTTTGAGAAAATCGAAAAAAACTGAAAAAGTACATCAGTAAAGTACTAGTACTCTTTGGCCGATTTTGATTAAAAGCTTATTTTTCCGGTCCCGGGTGGTGTTTAACTTAAATATAAAATTTCAACCTCGTAGCTCAATTCCTTCATGCTTAAAATTGAACACACACCCACACACCCACCCACACACCCACCCACACACCCACAGACACACCATGTCGCGAAAACCACTTTTTTGGATTCAGGGGACCTCAAAACGTGAAGATCCATCAAAATCTCGACATCGAATTTTTGACATGAATCCAATACTTTCTCTCTCTATATATATATTACATACTAGACGAAAAGCCCCGCCTTCGGCGGGGCTTTCCGTCTAGCCGGGGCTGCGCCCCCTGGACCCCCTTACTCGCCTACCTATATACATACCGGTACATACATTTTCCCTTTTTATTTTTATATATAGAGTTTATTTTAACGGTTAATTATTCATGAACTGAAGATTTTTTGTGAATCATATCCTTTCCGGGACCCTCCCGATACACAAACAAAAAATTAACGCCGATATTTTAGAATTCAAAATGTAAATAAATAAAAAAAATCGTAAACATGGGTAAATATTTATATTTTGTTACCATGGCAACCATTTCTCCTAATTTTTATTTTTTTCTTATTTTAACGGTTAATTACTCATTAACTTATTGTTATTTGTGAAACAAAACCTGTCCGGGACTCTCACAAACATACACAGAAAATTTCATCATAATTGGTTCAGTCGTTTAGGAGGAGTTCAGTCACATACACACGTACAGAAGAATTATATATATAAAGATATACATAGGTAAGAGAAAGTAAAAAACATGATATTGTGATTTTAAATACTGTTAGAAATTATATAGACAAAAAGCTTGTTACCTTAACTTATTGTAAACGAAAAAGTTTCCATGGTTAAACAAATCGTCAAATGGATTCAAATGGTAAAAGCCTTCTAGAAAAATATTTATTTTTATTTTCTTGTTTGCTTGATAATTCATTTATAATTGAAGAATTTGAAAATGTCAAATAGAATCTATTTGAGTGGTCGAATGTGGAGAATAAATATAACCCAACAGAAAGAGAACATGATTGGAAATATGCCTAGGATTTGCCACTTGTTTATCCCAGTTCACAGATCATACAAAATTTTGGCTCTAGCAGTTTGAAAGATATGAAAAATAACAAATAAAATTAGATAAGGAATTTAACTTGAAAATGTCAAATTGAAAAAAGCTTAAAAAGCTTCACTTGAGCCTGACTAGGCACTTTTGTAAATGTTATTTTGGAGGGAGATTGAGGGAGATAAAACCGCGTGCCAGTGACGTAATAAACGACAATATAAGTCAAAATTAAAAAAAAATAATAATAAATCATATTTTCAATTGTAAATTGAATTTGAAAGTTGAAATAAAAAAAGTAAAAATGGCTTATTAAAATTATTTTTTTAGTAATATTTGATTTATTTAGAATATCATATATGTTATCTAATTTAAGAATATAATATTAATAACTAGTTTAGTATTTTGGATTGTAAGTTTATTATAAATTTAAAGCAAAAAAAAATAGTAATAAGATTGAAAAAAAAGTGCAGAAGATGGTTTTGAACTCGAAAAGTTTGTTAAAGTGAGAATGGAAAAAATATAAATGTCAACCACTTATGTAACTCAGCCAACTTTGATTTAAATTAAGAAAAATAGACTATATAAGAATCATTGAATAAAATTCTTATTAAAAAATTTTTAATATTGCACATATGATGTATCATTTTTTACTAAGTTTTATGCAGATTAATAGTTTTCAAATTATTCAATGGGCAAACGTCACATTGTGAATGCTTTGTTGTAATTAAACCAAAAATTCTTTATAACATATGATACATATATTTAATTCTTGAATTTCTCCTGATTCTATAAAACTAAACCCCTTTTAATTATATGATCTACTTTTGGAGTAATTGATGATCAAAGTTAAGCCTACTTTCGACCTTAAAGGCTTGATCACCAAAATCAATATTATAGAAAAAGCTTATTTAGCATTGTCTGATAAAAAAGAAAAATTTACCAGAGATTTAAGATTAAAAAATGAGTTTTTTTCTAAAGTTTCACAATGATTGGTATAGAAATAAATAAAATATTCACTATTTTATAAATCGATTTTTAAAATTCGGGCTCTCCGATGGGAAGAGAGAAGGATCCATAGAGCGACTCTCTTCTTGAATCGCAGATCCCGATTTCAAAACTCAACTTTACAATGCTTGAAATTTTGATTATAAATTATTAATCTTCATAAAATGTAGTAAAAAATCGGTAGCGCCACCTGGACCCCCTTGCTCGCCTTTGGCATCATAACCTTTCCGGGATTCTCCCAAATACACACAAAAAATTTCATTAAAATCGGTTCAGTCGTTTAGTTAGGTGACATACACACGTACAAAAGAATTATATATATAAAGAGAAGAAAGAAGATGTGAAATATTAAAATTTTTTGGACATTAATATTTTTTCCTTCCTCACTTTACCAAACTTTTTGAGTTCAAATCCATCTCTTGCACCTTTTTTTTTATTATTATTATAATCAATTTCCTTTTATTTTTAATGCTAAATTATAATTTCATAAGAAATGAAATAAATAGAAAAATCAAACAATAGAAATACAATAACTTTTTAAAGTGTTAACTACTAATTCGCTGATATTCTGTCGTTTTCTTTTTTATTTATTATCGACCTGTTCCGTGTTCAGCGCGGGTTTTCAAAAGAGTGAGTGAAATCAGCAAAACTACCAACCTAAGGCTCTCGTGCTCGTTCCTAATTTCACATCAAATCATATTAAAGAATGACAATCATAGACATGACAGTTATTCAAATAAGATAAATTTTTTATTCATTTCTTTTGTAATATAATGAAATTGGGAATATAAACAATGAGTGAATATCTTTTTACATTTTTTATTTTTTATAGCATATTAGTTCTTGAAGGAAGAACAGATGAAATTACTAATTCGACAATTTCATCGACATTTTCAACACCCTCAGCTACAAAGACTTTAATTTATAATCCCCTGGGACCCAAAGTCAATTGTTCTTTTTTGTAAGTTGTTTCAAAAATATTTTAAGAGAATATAAACTTTTATACCTTCTCATATATGAAAAATTTTTTAGGCCTAGAGAGTTTGTTGATTGCGATCCTCCCGTTGATCATAAAGGGAATAAAACAGCTCGGGATGAAATAGGTTTTGGATGCGTTAAGGTAAAGCAATTTGTAATAATTCTAAATGAAATTAATATAAAACAATTGTGATCTTTTGAAATATATTTCTCATGCACTCCTAGACTGGTAATTACTTTAGTTGATCCTTACCAGTTTTGTATTAGAGAGAAATAATATTAAGGTGAACGACAAAATGATTGGGCCAGGTTCTGAAAGTGGGGAAATTAGTAAAAAAATGGCAAAAATTACGTAAAAACACCAAAAAAATTTCTACGGGGTGATTGGTATGGGTCCCTAACATAACTCCTTTAATTACTTTACTCTTTTATCGTTTAAGTTCCAATTTGTCTTGTTGTTCCATAAATGGCACCACCTTGACTTTGAATGAGATGAAATGAAGGCAATGCTCGATACTCCATTGAATCCAGTCGCTGCCCAAATCATGACCGATCCACCACCAAAGTTCCTTTTTGAGAAGACTGTTCTTTCTTGTCTTAAATCGTGGCAGTAATATGCCAACCCATCAGGTTCATCGAGATTGAACTTCTTTTCGTTGTTGACAGCCATTTGTCGTTCCAGTGATGTCTTTTGCCCATTAAACTCATTGTTGTTTGTTTGAGTTACAATAACTCACAGAAGAACACAAACAATTTAATTAATTTATAAATTATCACAATGATGTGAATGATATAATAATTAAAATTAAAAAACTTAATGGCCCTATCTTATTGTCAAGAACTATTTGTTTGTATCTTCCATCAATTTATATTTTTATTGATATTATTGTTTATAATCCTTTTTTGACTCCAGATTTCACTTAGGATAATTTATTTGAATGAATATAATTAATTTCATTATAATATTTATATTCATTCATTAAAAACTTCAATATAATTGCCTGGCCCTATCTTTTTGTCGTTCACCTTACTTTGGAAATAGAAGAGAGGTGTTCACATATATCCAGACCGTGAGTCAGTTCATAAATTTGATTCCACCATCGTTCCTCAACCCTAAAGATGATATTCGGGGTCTCTTCTTACGACATCTTACCTTTACAATATATGTAATATTTAGGGAAAGTCAAGGCCATAGCTAGGGGAGGGGGGGGGGAATCAAGGGGGATTGATCCCCCCCCCCCCGAAATAAAAAAAGATATTTATTTTAGTGCACCCGTCTTACTTTGTTGTTATACACAACATAATAGTTAATCAATCACTACAAACAAAATTCTGGTAATGGTTTTCTAATAAATATATATGATAAGTAACACCATTTTATTTTATTAAAACGATATTATGTTTTTCTACTGTTCCACCAAATCAAACCCCCCCCCCCCCCCGAAATTATTTTCTGGCTACGGCCCTGGGGAAAGTATTGACCTAAAAGGACCCCTGGATTGCTTAAATAAGGACTGCAGGCAAAAAGGATTGACAAAGGACTACATGACTGAGCAATGAGAAGAAAAATTACGACTTATAAATACTGACGTTATATTTATTTTATTCTTTTTAGTTTGGTGGATATCGATATGAAGAAGTTGAAAAGACACGTGTAAAATGTGAAGTTTTACCAGATATTGAATGTGAAGGCCCAAGGATCATTTATCGAGAAAATGTACCATGTATAAGGTAAAGTAAGTTATTAACTAAATTATTTGAAATTAGATGAAAGCTCCTAAGTTGGGATAAGACTCGTATACTAAAAAAAAAGTCAAATGATTTTTTTTCATAATCGAATAGTTTTTCGTCTGTCCGGATCCAATAATCGATTATTTTTCATATTCGATAATCGATTATTTTTTTTCATAATCGAACACCCTTAATCATTAATACGTTTTTTATTTTTTAAATTTTGTATTCTCGATAATTTGTACCAAACTGTCGGTCCCGTGGCCATACAAATTATCGGGATTCTACTGTAGTAGAGTAGTATTTATTTTATAAATGACATTATAAATATCAAGAAACAAAAATACAAAGCAAATTATATTTATTTTTAAAAATGTCAAACATGGTTTGCCTCCAAAATCTGGACGAAAAAAACGCTTTGTTACGACAAAAATTTATTCATCAAAATATATTATTTACAAAAAAATCTTTTACACTTTCACACTATTTCACTGTATTTGTAATTAAGGATTGAAAAAGATTTGAAAAAATTTCAAATTCAAATTTCCACTATTGCCAAAATTCAAGTCATTCATAATTTAACTAAGTTGTGTTACATTAAATGTAAAAAAAAAAAAAATTACATGTTTAGCAGCCATATATATATATTATTATTTTCTTCTCAGACCGCAGGGCTTTCTCAGCGAGAAGAGAGCCTATACGTGTGAGTGCATCCAGAAATATGGAGATCTCTCTTATATAAGCCAGCAATGCATAACACATTCTATTCATTTATAAATGTATATATATATGCAAAGATAAGTTTTCTCGATTCTGCATACATCCGGTCGCGGAAACTTTCCAGAATATATATATATATATTTTAATATATATATTTGTGGATGCTCACACTTATAGACTAGCTGATTTATAGACAAAATTATTATTCCCTCTAATAAGTTTAGGCAAGATTGTTTTAATCTCTTATGAGATGGTAATAATAAAGAGTTTCTATATACAATTTCACAAATTATATTTAATCTCAAAATAGGAAATTAAAGTAAATTATGTCTTATGTATTGTGCTCATTTGACAATTCCGGGACATACACAATTTAAAATACTGATGAAGAGAGAATAAAGTTTTCCCTAAACGTCACGCTGGATTGTAAATAATCGTAGGCATTTTAATTTTGGCTGCTCTTGCTCATCTTCCTTTATATGTCTATATTTTCTATGGACTGAGTAAATTGTTGAAAAGGATGAATCATCGGACCTTTGAAAAAATCGTTATGCAAATATAAAAGTCATCCAGCTAACTTGTATAAAAAGTTGTCCAAAAAATTTTCAATATTGCAGTATGGATCTAGTTAGAAAAAAAAATTTAAAACAACTTTAGGGAACTCACAGCTTCGGACCCAAAAGCTAATCGATCCGAAGCTATGAGTCCCTTAAAATTGATTAAAATTTTTTTTTAAGGATAACCTTACTGCAACAGACCGAAACAGACTAGACCGAGGCCCCTGCGAGTTGTTTTAAATATTATATAGTTTTAATAATAATATTTAATGGCTGGAAATATATGTGAATAGGGTATGGAAAATGCAGGCAGCCAAAATGAAAAACACTCTCGATACTCTGTGAACGTTCAGACGTTTCGGGTAAAATTTATTCACCCATCCTCAGTGAACAGTTCTAATGAGAGAATATATATATAGTTTTATATTTGATTTAAGAATGTTACAATTGGAGCTACTTGAGTTCCACCTTTTAAGTGGATTATATTCGGCCATTTCAGGGCTTGCCGAATTCAAGGAACCGGCAACATTTTGCCGATTTCATGAAATAAGCAATTTCGTCAATTCGGCGTAGCATATATACTACGAAGAAAATACCTCCCTGCTTCTTTTAGGCCATTTTGGACAAAAATCGACTTGTTCACGGAGATGACAGATATATACTAATGAACTAATCCGGGCGAGATTCTTCGTTATTTCATTCTTTTCAATATTTTTGTCTTGCGTTAATATATCAATAAAAAATTCGAAAGGCAGAAGAACGTCATCCCCCAACTTGCCTTTTTCTTTTTTCTCCACTAGCCTAGAGAATAAAAGGCACTATATGATCGTTTGAATGTCACGATTAATTAAAATAGGGGACACTCTTGCTTCCTCCTTTTAAATTCACGTCTTAATTAATTTTTTTATTTTTCCATAGATATTCTGGACATTATTTTGCGACGACGTTGATCTATAGTTTGGTGTTGGGTCTCGTGGGAATGGACAGATTTTGTTTAGGTCATACGGGCACAGCCGTTGGCAAGTTGCTCACACTGGGAGGCCTCGGTGTTTGGTGGATCGTCGATCTAGTCATGTTAGTGACACATGCTCTCCAACCCGTCGACAACAGCAATTGGAATCCAGCTGTGTAAATCCAAATTAGATGAGACAGACAATATTATTACAATAATAACAAAATTTTAATGAATGGTATTTAAAATAAATGCTAAATCTGTGATTGGAATTAATTGTTCACAAGTGATAAAAAAAAAAAAATTTAATATTTTGTGATGTACTGATAAACAAGTTTTGGCACTTCTTATTGAAAAGAATATGAATATACATTTTCGTTTTCAAATTTTCAGTTTTTAAAATCGAATTCATAGGGTGGAAAAACTTGTTCTCAGAATCGTATATCGAAGCTCTAATTAGCAAAGTGCCTAACTCTACTTTTTTTCGAAAATCATTTTTTTGTATTTTCTGTTGAAAAATATCAATCTCCTTATGCCCTGAACTGGGTAAGAGCGTAATTCAAATTTTCCAGTTCGAAAAGTGTTTAACAGGGGCTCTAACAATGACAATGAAATGTTTTTTTGGCTCTCCTGAAAAATAAACGAAAAATGGAGTTAGGCACTTTGCTAATTAGAAAGTTGATATGGTAATTTAATTTATATCAAGTTCCTTGTTTATTTATAAAATAAATAAATTGTATATAATTTTATTTCAATAAACATACTCTTATTTCTTCTCCTCAATGAAAAAGAAAACTAACAAATAGGTGAATAAATGAAATTAATTATTATCTAAATATTTATAAATCCATTGGTCCCAATCATTCAAACTATGTAATGAAAACATTATTCTAAACAAGATCTTGATTAGGGGCAATTTTAGGAATAAAACGAGTATTTACATTTGTTTTTGGTCAGAAAAGTACATTACATACACACCTTGATTCACACAGTCACTCAATGAGCGAGCCACCCCAACAAAATATACTATAAATACTATAAAAGAAAAAAAAATCATAAAAATAAAAAAAAATATTTATTTAAATATTAATTATACAACATGTTAATAATAAAAATATTTTCATTTGATGATCAAAAATATACATTTATGCAAATATAAGAATTCTTTTGATAAGATAGTATATATTTATTTTTATTTATACTTTACCATCAGGATGTCTTTCTACGATCATTCCAACGCCCTGCAAAAAAAATTTATTCATTTAATTAAGAAGTGGTGGCTGTGATGAGAGGAAGGAGGCAGCCAAAAAAAATTATTCTTCTATAACAATTTTCCGGAGACGTTTCGGTTATTAGTAGTACGAATAAAGAGGGCGCAATTTTTGCCCAATCAAACACGAACTCATCTCGCAAATTTCTTATCCTAAATTTTAAAATTAAAATAATTTTGACGTGACAAAGTCTTACAATGCAGGTATAGGGGCCATTTAGGAAAGCATGCACGAAAAAGTTGGCTAAAAGCACATGAAAAATTGCTCATTATGGGCTCGAATACGTCCTCTGTATATTCGTATATTCAAAATAATTATACGGTTAAAAAGAATGACTTATAGTTTCAGAATATATAAAAAAATTATATGTTATACAAGAAAAAAATATTGCCTCCCCCACCCCTAATGATACGATCTTTTCCAAAAGTTTTTTAGTTCTTTGCTTTTACTTCTATTTTATGAATGCAAAACTTCAAAACAAGTGAATAGGATTTTGGTATATTAGAAGAGCTGGCCATTATATATTAATATATTTGAAGGAGGTTCAAATATATTAATATAATAAATTATATATATACAGTATACATATATATGATATAAAAAATATTAAATAGTTTTCTAATCCAATTTTTTTTAATTATAATGACTATTTTTATATTAATTCCCTCTTTCTAAGAAAATATTGTTTAAGCTCTTTTTCAGTATTAGATGGCATTTATACCACCTTATTAATTGGTAAATAAATTTTTGTGATATAGAATAAGAACTTATTTCTGTTCTAAGACTCAAGGTAATTTTAAAAACCATTGTGTATTGATAAATCGGTCTTTACTCACCTGACCACCTGCAGCACAAGCAGAGATCAACGCAAATTGTCCATCCTCTCTGATAAGTCGATTAGCAGCATGAGAAGCCAAGCGCACCCCTAAAAACCAAATAAATAAGATTATAGTTGTTTAATTATGAGAAGTGAGAATAAAAGAGTTATTTACCAGTCGCCGCGAATGGATGTCCAATGCTGAGAGATCCGCCCCATTTGTTCCATTTATTCAAATCAGGAGTTCCCACTTTGGATTGGCGGCCCATGTATGTTTTAGCGAACCAATCAGAATCCATTGCTTTTAAATTAGATAAAATTTGTCCCTAAAAAAAAGGAGATGTTAATTATTAAAAACATCCTTATTTATACGACCCGAGTGCCTGCAAAAAATTTATATAAGGTTTAAGAATTTGGGTGATCGAAAACAAAAAAATCCAGAGTGACTGATCACAGCAGATTTTTTTGTTTCGAGATATATTTAGTTTCTCATAGCATCTTAGTTTCAAACTTGACCACTTGCATTTCATAAGTAAAAAGTAAAAAAGTCAAATGATTCAAAATTTCCATTGGCTCTGTGTATTTTAAATGTTGACTGCTTGAAATAAACTATGGTTGAATCGCAATTAACATGCAATCCCCATAGGAATTTAACATTGGCTCTATGGAAGGAAGAGCCGGGAAATGAATTGAAAAAATATGAAATACATCAGTAAAGTGTACTTCAAACAATTTTCACGAAAAATTTTACTATATACTTTTTAAAGAGCATGTAAAAAAATAATTGATTTTTGAATTTTAATCAAAATCGTTAGAGCCAATTTTGATAAATTAAAAAAAAAAACTGAAAAATTACTTCAGTAAAGTACAAGTACATTATGACCAATTTTGTTCAAAACCTTATTTTGAGTGTCTGGGAGGGTTCCTAACTTAAATATAAAATTTCAACCTCCTCCTTCATGCTTAAAAATGTCACACACAGACATGGGCGTAACTAGGGAGGTGCCGGGGGGGGGGGGGGCTGACCCCCTAGAAAGCTCGTGCCCCCCCTCCCCAGCGAGGATGGCTGGTCCCATGGCCCACCCCAGCCAAATTCTCTAGTTACGCCCAAGCACACAGACAGCAGGACCCACTTTTTTGGACTCATAATCATGTTGTTTATCTTACCGCGAATGCTTCATGGATCTCCCAAACATCGATGTCACTTAATTGTAATCCTGCACGTTCGAGGACCTTAGGGATTGCATATGTGGGTCCTAATAAAAGTTGATCAACAGGATCTTGAGAAACATACAAGAAATCACGGAAATATGCTTTCGGTTTAAGACCAAGTTCTTTTGCTTTTTCTTCAGTCATCAGAAGACAAGCAGAGGCACCATCAGTCTAAAAATAAAAAGAATACAAATTCATTAAAATTTATATTGCTAGATTTAAAATTGCACTGGTTGACAAGGTTTGCTTCACAAGAAATCTGATTAGTGAATCTAGTACAATTTTTTATACTGAATTCATATTATGTAGTTAGCAATTTTTCCATCAAGCACAGTTTTAGAGATATAGAGAAAAATAAATTTTAATAAGATCTGCTCTAAAACGGCTTTTATTTTGCATTTTCAAGATTTTTTTTAAAGCGACACCCGTTAAAAATATGCCAATAGATATAATACACATAAATTTTAATCCAAAAATCATTCATTCATGAAATCTGTTGATTATTAACGAAAATATTAACAAAATAGTTATCAAAATATGTTTAAAAAAAAAACACTTTGGCTGCCTATCTTTTTGGCCCTTTGCTCATAGGAATAAACGTATAAGTATTATATATATTTTTTAAACTATTTTGTTAATAATATCGTTAATAATCAACAGATTTTCAGGAATAAATGAATTGGAAAGCCAAAGAACTATAGAATATCCTAAATATATGTTTTTTGCGTTTAGGGATGGTAAAGATTGCATTAGGAGTGTCCAAAGCAAAAAAAAAACTTAAAAAATTCGAATTTTCTAAACTTTAAGCCGTTTGCGGCACGTCTAAATGACCTCCGATTGGGCTGAAACTTAGAATTTATAGTGATTGAAAATTTGTTATAGCTGTAGTATTATGTTCAAGATGATAAGGAATAAATCCCAAAGAAGAATGCAGCCAAATTTATTTCATTTAATTTTAATAAAAATTCTTAATCACTTCTTAGAATTTATATGTATTATAACTATCTGCATTTTTTTAAGGAATGTCGCCTTAAAAAAAATCTTGAAAATGCAAAATAAGAGCCGATTTAAGGAACATATTCTATTAAAATTTATTTTTCTCTATATCTCTAAAACTGTGCCTGATGGGGCAAAACTGAAATGCACAATCCTTGGTTCAGAAATTAATTAAAAAAAAAAAAAAAAAACATACAAGAAAAGAGGCGTTGGCAGCAGTTACTGTGCCATGGGGCTTAACGAAGGCAGGCTTTAATTTCGCAAGTTGTTCTGGAGTCGACACACGGATTCCATTATCTCTATCAACGAGGTTATCTACACCTGGAACTGTAAAATAAAATATAAACATGAGTATAATGAAATAAAATAAAAAAAAAAAAGAAGAAATAATGGGTGGAAAAAGAATAAAGAATTGAATCAAAAAAAATATAATAAAAAAAAATGCTTTTTTTGAATTGACCTCAAAAGAGATAAATAATTTAATTGTTCTTGTGAAAATTGTTGAATATTTATGACTTGAAATAAAAGCGCATTGATAGCTTTAGGCAGCGATTTCCAAACTGTGAGGCGAGCCTCCCTGGGGAGGCACAGGTTAGTAATGATAGTCTATTGCTAATTTACACATGATTTTTCTAAAGGTCATCAGAGGTGTTAGATTCCATCCCTATTTTCCTAAATTAATTAATAGCCAATATAATTTAGAAAAATCTTCGACAAAGGTAGCGAATTCCTGACCCCTAGCATAATACATGAAAGTGGCCAAGACCTATCTACAATAGCTGATATCTAAGTTTAATTATAGTGATTTATTTTCATAGGGTGCCAAAAAAATTTGATTACACATCATGATTTTATATAACATGTTATTTATTTCCTTCTCTTAAACGTAAGAGATTTTATTTTTAGTATTTTCATATACCCCTATCTTTTAAAAGATTAATTTATTTCATCAACAGATCAAAAAATATCATATATATATATATATATATTATAATTTTAGGTTTTTTATAATTTGAATCAACTTGGATTGATAAGAAAAATATATATACCTTTGAAGGGAGCTAAATCAGTAAAATAGCCTTTATCTTGAGCTTCTTGGGCCAATTGATGAGATCGCCTAGCATAATCATCTTGTTCTTGACGAGTAACTCCAAAAGCAGCAGCCAATCTATCACCGCTATGACCCATTGTCTCTCCAGAACTGAACTCGGCAACAGCAGGCAACTAATTCCAATAAGAAATAAATAAATAATTGAAAGAAAAATAAATAAAAAAAAGATTTTACCTCTGGAACGAGATAAGAGGGTCTAAGTGTTGCTAAAAGTTGAAGTGTCTGGCCGAGTGATTTGGCTTTGTTTGCTTTTAACATAAGACTTCGCATATTTCGAGAATGTCGAATGGGAACATCAGACATGAATTCAACACCACCAGCCACAATTACATCGTAAACACCAGAATTTATTAAACCAATGCCTGGAAAAAATTTATTTTTGATCACTGTTTATTTTATAAAAAACACAAAGTACAAGGGAGAATCAACAACCCTAGTTAAACTGGAATGTTCAAAAATGTATAAATTTTTCAAGTCTTTTACTTGATGCTTCTTATGAAGATAACATAAACATCCAATTTAATTAAGAGTTTAAGATATTATATAGAAAGGTATTAATGAAGCCTTTTTGATTAGACCATCATCCTATTTATATTCTTTTGATTATAAAATAAAGAACTTAAACTACCTGTGGTGATGGCAACGTTGGAACTAATGCATGCCATTGTGACAGTGTGCGCAGGGGTCTTATCCGAATATCCAGCACAAAGGGCAGCCTCTCGGGCAATATTTGATGTCTTCACTTCTTGGATAACTGTTCCATACGTGATATAATCTACTAATTCTTTAGGGATGCCAGTTCTTCGTGCAATTTCGCTAAAAAACAATATTTTAAAATGTAGAGAGAGTATTAGATCAAAATTTTAGAGGGTTTGGCAGGGTGGGGTGATTTTAAGGTTTAACTGGGCATATAATACAAACTCTCAAATTTTTATGGGTCTGATGTGCCAGTATCGTGGGGAAACTAGCCAAGAAGGGAGAATTGGAGAACCAAACTCCTTAAATAATAGGATAAATAAAAGGCAAGCAGCTATTTTTCTTTATTATAGAACCCACATCGACATTTCGGTCGACTATACGACCATCTTCATGGCTGGGGTTCAGTCAACAGAAAAACCCTCTTTGACGCTGAATGTATTATATCTGATAGATCGTAATGAATTTTATGAAATGTCTATCAAAGAACATAAGAGGGTTTTTCTGTTGACCTAACCTTAGCTATGAAGATGGATGGTCAACAGAAACGTAGCGGTGGGTTCTATAATAAAGAAAGAAACATAGCTGCTTGCCTTTCAATTTCTCCTACTACATAATGTTTCAGTTATTCACCTAACTAACTACTTAAGTTTTTGAAATGTCAAAATCTCTTATACAACTGATGATGGCACAAGCTAAACATTTTGTAAAAAGGAGATGGGTTAACCCTTCCTGGCTGCTTTCTTCCAAGTTTCATCAATACTTTCCTTTTATGGGCCTTTTTCAGCTACCTGTACACCCTAAAAGACCTGAAAATAGTAGTAGCATTCAAATTTCAAAGGTGACTGTCCTACACTCCACCTCCTAAAAAATGAGAGTAAATTTTATAATTTTTCCATCCTCCTGAAAAAATTTCCGAGGGTGTCGAACTTGATTTATTATAAATTATCTCTCCTATTTTTTGACGAGTCCATTATATTCCAATGAACTGTGATTTGATTACAGATTTTCTGACTATATCAAAATATTTTTATTTTTATTTCATTTAGAAAATTGCAGAAAAATTTAAAAATCATCGTGACTATTGTTTATCTAAAAATAAAAACATTCTAAAGTCTATTGGTGTATGTATGTATCTTGGATCAAAGTTCAAGTTTGTTTTTATTAATATAATTATTACAAGTAGAACACCCACAAAAGATTATCATCAAGAGAATAATTAAGAACAAAACATGATACATACTAAAAAGAAATTTAAGATAAACCAATTGTAAAAAAGGTTTATTCATTATTTATAAATTTTAAATAAAATATATAAAATAAATAGGAAAAAATGGCCAAGATTTGATGAATTTGTCAAGATAAAAGAAGACCGAATAGTTGGGATTCAAATTAAAATCTATTTTTATTTTTGCTTAAAATTTTAAAAAGTGAAGTTTTACGGTTAGACCCTTGAATTAAAAATTCAAGCCAACTTTTTGAGTAAAGAAATTGGTGTGATTGAAAACGAAAATATCTGTCAGAAAGAATTTTATATGGTTATGAAAGTTGATTTAAAATTTAGAAATGTGAGAAAGACTTTTAATGAAATGGAGATTTAAAAAAAAATAATATATTTTAGTTTCCTTGGGTGTTATTCGCAAAGTCCCACAACCCCTAAATGACCCCAATGATTATAAAATTTGCTAATCGTTGATATAACTCTTATGACATAACGGAGTCTAGACTTCTATTCTAATATAATAAATGAAGAAATGGATATAATCTTTAAAAAAAACTCACACAAGAGAATGTCTGGCTAAATCATGGGGCATTAATTTTGAATAACTTGTTCCGGAGAGAAGAAAAGGCGTTCGAACTCCATCTACAAAGACGATATCTTTTTCCAGTTTTCGGTTTCAATGTTTTTTTCTGGGCTGGCGAGTGATTAATTGATGTGATTGAAAAACAACGGGTTGCTGGAAAATTATTAAATTAAATTAATTATATAATATAGGGTCAATTGGTTAATTAATTTTATAAAAAAATATTTTACCTTTTAGATGTGGAGAATATATATTCGAATTATTGACTAAATGTTTCGCTACGTTTCTTGATATATAGGAAGACATGATTAAAATTTAAAATAAAAATGAAATAAATTGAAACGAATTAATTGAGAATTAAATGAATGGAACAGGAATGGAATTAAATTAGATAAGAAAGCGATGATTGAACGGAATAGACTAAAGTGAAGTTAGCCAAGTTAAAAATTTATAATTAATTAATCAACTTGGCAAAAAGAAAAGAGGAAAGAAGATTTATTTATTCCTTGGTTGACAAGTGAAATCACTTTCCAACCAATATATTCTTTGAAATAGGGGGAAGTAGTAATTAAAATTATTATTGAAATATTCCCTCTCAATAGTTGTGTGTTTGCCGGTAAATTTTCAAGTTACCAACTGTTTCCAAGTTTATTTGTTGCATTGCCTAGATAATGTTGCATTTGTTGTTGGCAGATAGAGAATGTCAGATGTGAATTTTATCCGGGCATTTATAAACAAATACTAAACAATTCTAAACATTCCAAATAAAAAATTAACATGCCAATATTTAATAATATATTTACTCCAAAAAAATCACTTGCTAGAAAAAAAAAAATCTAAAAGCTCACTAGATAATAATTCCGAACTTGTCGAAGATTTTGGAATTATTAAATTAAATTTAGGAGAGACATCCGCTGTTTTTGAAGAAGGTGTTTGGATTCCAGGTAAAAATAATTATAATTTTGCTATATATTGGTAAAAATTCATTTTTTTTTTCAAATTGTTTTATTCAACCCATGCAATAATAAAATCTATTGTTCAATTCAAATTTAATCTTTATGACGTAACAACAATATGAATCAATTCAAGATTTTTAAACTTATTTTATTGGTTTAAAATTAAAAAATCATTTAGGTAATTAAAAATTTTGTAATTTTTTTTTTAGATTTTATAAACGAAGATGGAAGGCATACATATAATGAAATTATAAGTCTAAAAGAGTCTTTTCAAACTATGGAAGAAGAGAATTATTTATTAAAAATAAAAGTAGAATTATTAATTAATATGGTAAGAAAAAATATTTATATATTGTAGAATTCATACAAAATATAATCCTATTTTTGCTTAGGTACAATTACGGTGGGTACAATTTACCCAAGGAAAAATATTTATATCAATATTTTGTTACCATGGCAACCATTTCTAAATTTCGAAATATGACGTTCAAGAGTAAAGTGGCCTTCAAACAATTTTGAGAGCAAAATGAGAATATATATTTTAAAGAACATCTAAAAAAATAATTGAATTTTGAATTTTAATCAAAATCGTTAGAGCGAATTTTGATAAAATCGAAAAAAAAAACTGTAAAAGTACATCAATAAAGTACTAATACTCTTTGGCGGAGGGACTTTACTCCATAGATACCTTACATTTACCGCCCGTAAGCGTATTAATTATTATTATTGTGCGCGAACCCCCTAATATCGTCATTAATATTGAGTATCGTTAAGTCTATATGGCCTAAAACGCCGAAAAAACTAAAAAAAAAAAAAAAAAAATCTATGGTAGTTTTCAAACACTCCCCACCTCCTCACACCAAAAACAGAAATGCAACAATACCACCATTTCAATCCATCCGTCTTATTTAATTTCTTATACAGTATTCGAGGTACGGTACCTCGAATACCATACCTCAGGTACCATAATTTTACAAGTTAATAACGAAAACATTAAAAAATTTGTATTATTAAATTTTAGTGTTAATAATAATTTTTTTTTTTAGGCTACAAAACTTGAAATCAAAAATAGGAAGAGTATGAAAGAAATCGATCATTTAAAAAAATTATTAAAGAAATATAGAAAAAGTGAAACATGAATGGTATGGTATTGTTTTTTTAGAGAAATAAAAGAAATAATTATATTTTTGTATTTCTTCCCTACTCCAATAAATATACGAGTCCTTCCAAACGAAGATGCCAATTTCAAGGAAAAATTCACACTCAACCAACTCTGATTTTGCTAAAAATTTGCACAAATATTCATTCAGGTCTGAAACTAAATTGTGCAAATGAACAGCTCAATTCCCAATCATTCTCATTTTATTGGGCTTTTTCTTAAAGTTAGCCAATATTTTAAGGGTCCTTATTTTGGAGTACAAACTCAAATTAATGTCAAAAATAAGTTATCAACTTGCCTAAAATTGGCTACAAAATATTCTAATACCCGATTTTGAGAAATCTAACTATGATCTATCTATACCCAGTATAAACAGACAGTTTATATAAGCTTATATTAATATATAAATATATATGATTGAATGCGAGAGGCGTCGATGAATGCCATTAAATATATTCAGTTTCAAATAATGCATTACACATTCTTAAAGTGTGATTTTATATTGATAAAAAAAATACACCCAACTGTATTATACTGAATATAATTGTCCTGAGGAAGGTCGCAATTTGCGTCCGAAACTTCGGCGATTTAAATAAAAAATTAGATAAAGAATGACTTTAAAAAAATTTTATTTAATTCGATTCCTGGCTGTCATCCTGCTCACATTTATATATATATAAATTCAAAAATCTTGCGCCCAAAAGTGGTTTTGAGCACCGGTTAAGTTGTTGTTTTGCCGAAGAGATTGTGTAGGTACTTCAGGGGAAAATGATAGTCGTGGAGATTTTTAAAAGGTTTTATTTAACAAAAGCAAATGACAAATTGAGATGGGAAAATTAAGAATGTGGGAAAGAGGGGGTGAGTTAATGTTCATATTTCGAACTGTATGATATTTCTAGGCAAGAATGCTTATTTTAGCATTTTGTTGTTTAGTGAAACAAAGCGATTACGCTGACTGTTGTTTTGTTACTACTGATTGATGAGTGAAGTCTTTTTGGATAATTGAGCTTTCAAATATTTGTGTACCCATGCCATTTTGTATAGGTCCAGAGTCCACTACAGAGGCTGACATCTGGTATCCCATTGACTCTCATCTCTTGTTACGGATTATTACAATCTATAGAAGATACTATATCTGATTTTTTTCAAAGAAAAAAAAAAATTCTAATCAAATCTTCAAATATACTCTCAATTCAAACTACTATAGAACTCTCAAGCAACTCTATGAGGAGAAGTTAAGGAGATACCCCTTTCTTCGGAAGGGCAGGAAGAAGAATATTTATTTTCCTTGCAGTGCCTGATGCAAATTGAGAGCCCCTCCTCAAACTAGGTCATCATCGCTAGCGATCTCTAGAATAGATTAGGTCTGTTGACAGGATCAAGTTAGAAATACTGTAGTTGGCTATATGTATAATTATTGGATGACAGAAAAGTAACAATGGACGCCTACAGATGGCTACAGCCAGAGGTGAATTGGGGTTAGTGTATCTCAGGTGAGTTTTCTTACACCTAAATCTACGGTAATTTCGGTAGATGTGCGTATACAGTTCAAATTGATATATAGTTTATTTTAAACTTATGCATTAGAAATAAGTGAAATAAAAAAAAAAAACTCAACAAAATCTTTTCGATATTTATGAACCAACAAAAAATGAAAAAAAAATTTCCCCCACCCCCAATTAAAAGGAAAGGTAAATATTTATAAAAATTTTAGTAATCACCAAAAACTTGACTTTTGATATATTTCTATGATGATGCGGGAATAGTTGAAAATATATATCGATTCATTTAGAGTGATTTGTATTTATTTATTTGTATATAATTTGAATGCTGATCGTCTGAGGATCAACCTCTTTGGAGCAAAGAGCAGGTGGTGTGAGTCAAAGAGTATAGGAGTGTGAGTGACGCAGCGCATCTGCAAAACATTCGCCTACTCTCCTCACCAAAAACATCTGACACATTCATTTAGTGTCATTTTATCAATAACCCACAATTCAAATCTAATTCATTTACATCTTCAATTGAGTTTAATTTTAATCCCCCCAAAAAATGAAGTGACATAAATTAGCAAACAATTAGAAACCAAATCGAATGTTTTGAGATGTTTTTGAGGTTTAACCCAGAAAAAGACAGACAGTCCGTCCCGAGTCGATCCAATCACATCTGATTTTGCTATTTTTTTTTTTTTTTAATTTAAAAAAAATGAACCATTTTATTATTTTATAAAATTTTTATTTTAAAAGATCGTAATATAATATGTTGATTTTGGATGTAAAACTCGACATCTTTTTTAAAAGATATTATAAGGTAATGTGGTTTTTAAATTAATTATTTATATACTTAATTGATTAGAATGATTTATAATATTAAATCTCTATTTTAAAACTTTTAAACACCTGTTAAAAGAAATTTATATTAGTAAAAATCAATAATCACTCTCACTTTGACAAAAAAATTTTTGATATTCAATTTATTATTTATTTTTAATATTTATCTAATTGGAATTTTTATGATTGAGAAATATTTTTTTGTCTTTTTACTACAAGAATTATGTTTTCATTATTTGCTTATAATTTTTATATACAAAACTTTGGAATTCTAAATCTGTATCGTTTGACAGGTTTAGAAATTGAAAATTACTTTTCACAATATCTGTAAATTACTAAACCTAAAGGAATAACTTTACGAAATTTTTTTTTATTAATACAATTTGATATCTCAAACGATTTTTAATTTTTCACTTATTATTGTCGAATTGCGTCTAAAATGCTTGATCTTTATTTTATTGTTACTTCATCCGTTTTTAATATCTAAATCAAAATTCAAGATTAACACCTTAACTATTTTTATTACCTCTGAGTATTTATAGTTCTTAGCTCCCGACTAGCTCTTAGATCAACCGTAATCATAATTTATTTTTGATTTTTAATATCCAATACCCTACTTTCTAAAAACTTTAAAAGAGAATGTAATGCTTTAATTTTAAAAAATCCAGTGGGACTATACACTTATCACACAAAATAATATGCAATCACCCCATATTTACCGTGACATATATTTTTTTTTAATTATATTTTGCGGCCCCCACTTTTTTGGATTAGGGATCCTCAAAACATGTATTTCCATCAAAATCTTAACACGATTCATTTAACATTTGTATCATAGTTTATTATTAACAAGCTTAATAAATAAAAATTGCATTATAAAAGTCAATGTAAATATTATATAAGAATTGTCCAATTTATTGATGTCCTTTTTCTAGAACATTATATAATTTTCGCCTGGTTTTCCCTATATTCCTGTCAAACAAATATATTTATGAATCCTTTTATTTGCTATTCGGTAAATTAATTAATCATTTTAGTAAATATTTCGAACCTTGCTCTCTATTTTTAATACAAAATTTGATTTTTGAAAATTTTCACCCCTCTTTTACCTTTGACCTTTCATTTTAGTTTGTTCAAGATTTAAAAAATGGATATAGTAATCAAAAATTAGAATATCAAATCTCGAAATTCGAGAAATTTTCAACGATTTCCCCCATAATACAATTTTTAAAAGTTTTTATGGATAAGATAACGTATCCCAATCTTTTATCAAATGTAATCCTCTCAAGCCTATCATAAAAAAGACACATCACCCTACATAAACACTGTTTTTTTTTTTTTTTTTTTAAATTACATTCAGCCGACTTTTGTCACTGCATCACTTTGTCTTAACTGACATTAATGTTGCATATACAGTACATGTTTTAAATTTTAATAATATTTTATGATCCATTTTTGTTTCTAGAATGAATCCAAACCCGGCGAAGAGGCGATTCTTTTCGGTGATTAGACATGGCATCAGGCCTCAGACATATTGCCACTGATCCCTCCAGTTTAAGTGCTAAATGTTTCGGGATGGATAAAAAAAGGAGCCCATTGCCAAGGAATAAAATCAAGTCTCTTACTGGCAACAATTCGGATTCTGTAAGAACAATCAAATTAATTATTTTATGACAGACAGGAAGAGAGGATGTCAGCCAAAAGGAGAGCCTCTATCGAATAAAAATCTCCACTCAGAAGACGTTTCGGGTTTAATTAAATGAATCCCTCATCAGTTCTTAGGAGCTGAAACGAGCATAGATAATAAGTGTAATACAACAACATAAAATATTTCTTAAATTATAAAAAACATCAGATCTTATTGGCAATCTCAAGGTTCACTCCTTTTGGCTGACATCCTCTCTTCCTGTCTGTCATTCTAATCGTTGAACAGTCACTTCTCTTATCAACATCTTTAATTATTTTATTTTTAAATAACCATAGATGAAGAAAGATTGGTTACTAAATGGTTTTTCAAAACATGGCCCAAGGCTAACTATTATATCAATTTATCGTTTATCATATATTAATGCGAGACGATTATTTTGTCTGGGCTTGTCAATGCATTCCGGCCTGAAAGTCTTTTTACGCGAATAGGCCGCGCGATGTCATACAAATTAGCCTCCACTTCTCCCATTTTCCAAATGCAGCCAGCCAGATCCATCTCATTCTTGGACGGGTGTTATCTCAATTGACCTTGCGCCAGAACGGGATGGATCGTTCAATAATACATGAGCCATTAAAGTTAACGGATCTTCATTGTCCTTTCGATGTTAGCCTCTCTATATAGATTCTCCAGCCCTCTATTGTACCGCCTTTTCCAATCTTTTTAACTGGTATGGTACAGTTGTTGCGCATTGATCCTCATGTCCCCTGACCCAAATGAACTGAGATATTATATGAATTTCAAACTTATTTTTTCATATATTGACGAATACAAACGAGTTAATCAACAATACTTCTTTCCTATATCAACCAATTCTCTCTACCCAAAAAAAAAAAATTCAAAATTAAAGGAGAGAATAGTTCAAAACTCTTAGGTAACTTGTAATAATATTATATTACAAAGGATTAACAAGAATTCAAACCCTGACGAATAATAATGCAAGGCTTTTTGAATAACAAAATATACAATATATTAGTTTTACAACTCTCCTCATCTCAACTCTAATCTGGCTTTGTGATTTATTATTCTTCATAACGAAACGAAAACTAAGTTCCCTTATTGATTACGGCTTGAACTATCTTTTAGCATTCGTTTTTCGTTACTGTTTATATTCACTTATGGTTGTTATTCTAAGTATACCTATCAGCAGTGGCGTCATTTGGGGGGGGGCGTCTCAAGCAGGGGGCATTTGCCCCCTACAAAGGCTCTGATTTTTATAAAATTTTATATTATTCTAAATAAAATACTCCAAAATACATCTACGAGTATACAAACTGTACAAAATTAAACAATTAATTAAATTAATTATGTTTTGGCCAAATTTGAGTACCCATTTGTAAGTAAATTTTAAGAAAAAAATAATGTTTGCCCCCCCCAAGAAAAAATTTGCCCCCCCAAGAAAAAGTTGAAATGACGCCACTGCCTATCAGGTGAAATAGACATTGTCGAGTATATTAAGGTGCGCGTCTCAAGGTACTGATGATTTTGAGAGGTTCCAGCGGCCACAATTTTGAAGCTATCAAACTCAAATTTTTTTTTTTAAATTAAAGCTATTTAATGTTGAGTGGAGAAGTCTACTTTCATTAAAGCTATTTAAAATATTTAAATACAACTTATAGAAGCCTTTTTTTCTTTCTCTTACCCTATTTAGGAAATATAAAGACAGAAAGTATTGTTTTTATTTTCGAAAAAAAAATTTGGATTAATCACATTAAATAAAAGATATTTTTTTATTTAATGCAGTCTATATCTTATAGATAATTAAATTAGTAATCATTGTGTTAAAGAATAATTGATTTTTTGCCTTTAATTAATTAGCTGGAACCTTTCAAATGAAATGGACTAAAATGCTTGTTTCTCTATGGACAGAACTAACGCCATCTCTTGCCGCATAGAGTAACCAGCTTCTGAATCGGCTAATAACGGTTTTTCGAGACTCGCCACTTAAAACAGGGACATCATTTGAGGGGGGGGGGGGCAAAGGGGGCATTTGCTCCCTCCCCCAAGGCTTAAAATTTTTGCCCCCCCCCCCCAAGCAAAAACTGAAATGATATCACTGCCTTAAAACAAATTTTTTGATATAGTTCTATTTGATTTCTTTGGCAGGAGGCAAGTGTTGAAAGCAATAGTATGTCAGGTGACTCTACAGCCGCCGTTGACACTGGTCCAACTCGTCATCACCTTCAGGTGCATGCAGCAGCAGCAGCTGCAGTGGCTGCAGTCGCCGCGAGCAGTCACGGGAGGAAGAAAGCGCGCCGAGGATCTGAATGGGAAATCCTTGAAGGGCTCAAAGAGGGTCAATGTTATGAAACAAGGCCTGAATCATTCAATGGGTATTTACATAAAAAACGTAAATGGCCTTTAAAAGGATGGCATAAGGTAATTAAAGATATTTAATTCATTAAATAAACATGATCATTAATCGTCTTATATTTTTTTTCTAGAGATATTTTGTTTTAGAAAAGGGACTTCTTGTCTATGCTAAGAATCCAGGTGATGTTGCTAGAGGAAAATTACATGGCTCAGTTGATATTGGTTTATCAGTTATTTCCACAAAAGAGAAAAGATGTCGTCTTGATATCGATGCAGAGGAATTCATTTATCATTTAAAGGTATGAGGTCTTTGGTAAAAGGAAAAACTTCCTCTGTCGAACTCATAAAAGATGTGTCGAAATATATTTATGTTGACAATAGCTGTCAACTAGCTAACTGTCAACAACTAACCATAGCGGTTATTTTTCAAAATTTTAATCCCATATTTCGATATATTGTACACCCCCTTTTAATCGAAATTTACATGCAAATCCCCATAGAGATTTAACATTGGCTCCTATGGAATCAACAGCTGGAAAATGAATTTGAAAAATCTGAAATACATCTGTAAAGTATATTTCAAACAATTTTTGCAAAAAATTTTCTTGATATACTTTTTTTTAAAGAGCATCCAAAAAAATAGCTGATTTATATGGATTTTAATCTAAAAAGAAAAGGATTTTTATTCTGTTACCATGTAATTGATTTTTGAATTTTAATCAAAATAGTTGGAGCGAATTTTGGGAAAATCGAAAAACTGAAAAAGTACATCAGTAAAGTTCTAGTAAATTTGACCAATTTAGTTTAAAAGGTTATTTTCACGACTTAGGGGGGTGCCCAACTTAAATATAAAATTTTTCAACCTCGTAGCTCATTTCCTTCATGTTTAAAAATGTCCACACACACAAAAACTACTTTTTTGGACTTTGGGACCTCCAAACATGTATATCCATCAAAATCTCGACATCGAATTTTTGATATGATCGCAAAACTTTCTCTCTCTATATATTATATATACAGAAAATACACATGAATTAAAATCTTCTTTTTCAGGCGAAATCATCAGAAGCATTTTATCTTTGGGTTGAAGTCTTAAAACAGCATCGACTTTACAGACAACATGTTTTGACTTTTGGCCATGAGGGCCCAGTAGTAAAAAGGCCTCTTCGAAATACTTCAATCAGTGTTCCTCTGGTAACTTCACCCTCGCCGCAAAACGATGAACCAGATAGCAATACTAGACAAGCAACTACTTCATCTACTATATCTCCAAGTAAGATTTAAATAATTTTATGAATTTGAACACCAACTTATATCTGTTTGCTTGAAGATGATGGAAAACCTTCTAATGGATCGCCACCACAACGCTTATCTCCCTGGTCAGTGGAAAGTTCCTCATCGTTAGATGCCATTGGCAAAGAACTTGTCCTCACCGGACAAAATCTTGCTCAACTTTATAAAATACTCGAAGCCATTGAAGCTCTTCCCCAAATAACAGACACGGAGGTAAAAAATAAAATAAGGAAAAAGAAAATAAAAATCTCTCTCTCTCTATCTAATTAACAACATTCATTTTTTTTCTCTTTATCCTTTTTCTCTTTCTTATCTTATCAACCTCTCTGCATTTAGATAATAAAATATTTAGTCGCTTTCTTTCTTTAGTCCACTTTAGAGGGGGCTTCGCCAAATGTTAAAAAAGACCGCAAGAAATTTGGTCTTCGTAAGAAGAAATCATCAAAGGGAAGTTCAGTCGATTTATCTGGAATAAGCCCAAATAAAAGCTACGAACCCGAATCAGCTTCTCCTTTATCTGTAAGTCTTGTCTGCATAACTCACAATTCCCTTTCTATTTCTATTCATCCCTTTTTTTTTCTTTTCTATTCTCTTTTCTTATTAACTTTAATTTTTAATTTCATTAAAAATAAGAGTAGTACTTAAGGAAAGGAAATTTTTGGATCCATGCATTATATTCTATTTTAATCAGGACTTGCCATTCGCTAACTTCTAGTCAAAAAAGAAAATCCCTTTCATTCTTCCATTCAAATAAACTTTCTTTTGCTATATTTGCACGAAATATGCAAATTATTTTATAGCCCAGGCCTTTTTTTCTGTACGACATTTAGATCATGTAACCATATGACTAAAAATAAGAGTAGAGATTCAATTCAATCACTAAACACAATACATGAGTCCATTCGCACTGCCCCAGTTATAGAAACGGACATTCTGCCTGCGACGAAATGTCGGAGCAAGTCGTCTTATCTTTCCCGCAGTTTCATTTGTCCTTTTTTGTCTGTAGCAAAGATGAAAAATAAGGGATCGAAAGAAATTTTGTCGATAACTCAAAATACGTCTTACAAGGGAAGTGTACTTCCCCTCACCCATTTGAACAAAAATTTTTTTTTATATGTAGGGCGAAATGTTGTAATTTTTACAAATAAACCACAGTTAAACCGAAAATTAAATTCTTTTATTAATATTTTACTAATGCTTACCAAACATAATTTCTGTCTACAACAAAATATCTTTGCTTCAATCAGATTGTTCGTTCCTGTGCATTTTCATTCCAAGAGATCCTCGTCAGCCAGACAAAATTCATCTGACTGGGTCAAAATGTTTTTACTGCAAACAGAATGTCCGTTCCTGTATGCGTTCAGCCTAAACAATTTTCAAATTATAAGCACAAACACAACATGTGAATATGAAGTCTCAAAACAAAGTGCACATACGCATTCTGGTTTCGATATGGATATGGTTTGAAATGTACAGTGAGCGCCACAATAAAGTCCCCACCTGATAGCTAGAGTCTTAAGTATATGGTATACTATATGCTGTATAGTGAAATAATTTTAATGACCGAAAAGGTAAAACGTAAGATCTGGTACAGATGATTTTATTTTACCATTTCTAATTTAAAATTAGTTCACCATAAACCATATGCTATACCATATTCTTAAAGCTCTAGCCATCAGGTGGGGACTTAATTGTGGCGCTCACTGTACAAAAGCACGAATTCAAAGATAAAAAACATGTACCGAATATTTTCAAACTGTTGTAAAAATTTTTTTTACAATAGTATGGGACTTTTTGAATGAAATCTTTTCGATACAAATTTAATTTGTTTTTTACAAAATTAAAATTAAATTTTTTCACTAAACTAAATAAAAAGGTTTTTTAAATTTTCCAGAACCACTCGTTTTCTGGTTTGACACTATCTGCAAATATTGTCCCGGCCACTTTGACTGGAACATCACCAGTTGCTCTCTCGAGTAGTAATACTTCGTTGCCAAATGTTGCTTCACGGCCTCAGAGTCTTGCCGCCTCTTCCTTTGAACATCATCTTCTTCCAACAGCATCAGTGGTGGCAGCTACTCCAACACCTGAGAATCAACTTAGAGAAGATTTCGCTGTTCTCGCTAAAGATAGTATGTTATTCTATTTTAACGAAATTAAAAAGAAATCATTCACTTTTATTTTTTTAAATTCCCTTCTAGTTCACGAATGTTTGAAACAATCGCACCAATCATTAATCAAAGAACGTGATCGAATCCGAGGTACTTTGCTTGCTTCACCCACTGAGGAGAACGCAACTGGCCAGGCGACGACCTCCTCAGCAACTGGAACGATGGTATCTAATCTCCGTCATACATTGAATCAAGCAGTGCAACAAAATATGGAATTACGTCGACGGCTTGCGAGGATTCATCGGCATTCAGATTTGGCCTCTTTGAATCTAAATCTTAACAGCAGCAACGGAGGCACTGACGGAGGTAGTGGAGGCGGAGGTGGAGCAGGTGGCAACAACGGGGGTGGCGCCGATGGCGACCCGGTGGTGAGCAGCTCCAGTCGCCGCATCGTAAGAGAGCACACAAGCACATCCAGACATTCTCTCTTTTTCTATCTTTCTCTCGAAACTCATTCATTCATTACAAAATTTTCAAAAAGTAAATCTTCACTTCTTGTTAGATGTTTAAAAAAAAACTCCTTAACAGGTAAAAACAAATTTTATTCTTCAAAAAATAATTTAAATTCATAACAAGATTGATTTATTATTTCAGGTTTTCTTTAATATCTCTATATTAAATACTCTAATTATTAATAATTAATTCTTTTATTAAAGAAAGTATTTGATTTTCCGTTTAACTGTGGTTTATTTGTAAATATTACAACGTTTCGCCCACTCATTCGGTGGCCTTCTTCAGGTTCAATTCAGTTAAGATTACAAAGGTTGTTACATCTGTGACAATCTCATTGTTGAGATAACAAGATGGCTGTCTCATCTCGACATGCACGCCAAAATGGCAGATCATCTGCCATCTTGTTATCTCAACAGTGAGATTGTCACAGATGTAACAACCTTTGTAATCTTTACAAAAGTGGCCGAAACGTTGTAATTTTTACAAATAAACCACAGTCAAACCGAAAATCAAATTCTTTTATTAATGATAACAACTGTGAAAGCCTAAACTCCAAAATTCTTTTATTAAAGATTCTATTTTTATAAACACAAAAACAAATCAATACTACGTTTGTTAAAAAATTTTAATTTATAATTCGCATGTTTTTTTTAAATTCATTTTCCTAAAAATACGAGACTGATTTCTGAATCGAAGATTATCCATAGAATTTGTTTTAATTTTGAAAAGACAAATACATAATTTTTATTCATTAAAATTTTAAATAAGAAATTATATATAGACTATATATAATACATAATATAAGATATTATAGACATCAGGTTTGTAAGCCGTAAAGAAAATTAATACAATTTAATATTATTCTTTTTAATTTTTTTAAAGGGCGGGGGTCGGGAAAACCCACCCCCCCCCAACCACATTAAAATAAAAATAAATTTAAAATGTTATATATTAAAAATAAAAAAAAAAAAAAAATTATAATTTACATCTCCCCCCCCAATGAAAATGTAATTTTAATTGGAAAAAAAAATTTTTTATAATTAAAATTAATATGGAGGGGGTGTTTTCGCCAAAAAAAAAACCCCCCCCCAGCTTGGTTCCCTTTTATTCTTAAAAAAAAAAAAATATATGTATATATATAAAAAAAAAATTAAAACCCACCTTTTTTTATTAAACAAGAATTTAACTACCGTTTATGAGATTAAATTTATATTATTCAAATAGACGACTAAAGTTAGGGTGCCGCCGGGAGTCGAACCACGGATTCATCGATTTGAACTCAGTGTGCCCTAACCACTAGACCTCTGCACTGTATTCTGTTATTTGAATTCTGTAATTTCTTATTTATTAAATAATAATTAAATGCATAAATAGAGTTATTCTCAATTAGTCCATCTAGATTGCGCCTGGTCGATCAAGAGATTTATGGCTTCGAATTTGGGTCCCTTCTGATGGCTAAAATAGCAATCTGAATGAATTCAAAAAACCGAAAGCCGTGCTGTGGTCCAGTGGTAGGGCACACTGAGTACAAATCGGTGGATCCTTGGTTCGACTCCCGGCGGTACCCTATCTTTTGTCGGCAATTTGAATTAATAAATATTAAATTGTATTAAAATTTTACTTCCAAGCTACTGATAATTTTTGATTCACTCTCGTTTGTCATGCATTTGATTGAAAATTTCGATAAATTATAAAAAAAAATTCAAAAGGAATATGAACGACTAAATTTGAATTATTTTTACTTTTGTATATAAATGTTTTTTTTTTTTCTACTTTTTCTCAATCTCTATTTGTTAGTATGTGACAAGTGGCCATCATAGGTATTTAGATCTTTTGCATTCATTGCCCCTTCAAAAAAAAAAAAAAAAATAAAATAAATTTCTTAAATATTTTTTAATGAAGATTTATCTTTTTTTTATTTATTTATTGACAAATTCATTAATTTCATGGAAAAGCTTTAGAGCAAATCATTTGGCCAGAAATGACCTCATCTTGCTTTTGAATTTTTATTTTGCAAGTGTGGCTTGGTCATTTTTTTTATTCACCCCGCTTTTTTATCATTCTTTTTTTATTCTCTTTCATTCTACAAAATGAATGAATGATTCAACTCCTTTATTTTTCTCATTTCTCTTTTGGTTGTGAAATTTTGTTTATTTAATGAAATGTTTGTTGTTTGACTGATTTTTTTTTTGATCCACAGCTCTGTCTCAATCTCTCAGTTTGTGCCTTCGTCAACTCCAAAAGTTTTTGTTGTTTTATTGATTATTTATTTATTTTAATTCCATCTTTTGTTGTGTTGTATTTTTAACAATCCTTTTTTCAACATTCTCTTCCATTCATATATCATTAAAAATAAATTGTTCGGGCCTCATAAATTCGACCGTCTCCACAAAGAATTTTGACTTGTAAATCCGTAGAGTAGGGGTTCTTAAACTCTGGTCCGCGGACCCCCAGGGGTCCGCGAAACAATTCAAATTAAAAAATTATTTGTAGGTCTATTATACCTAGTATATTTTTTTCTATAAAATATACACTGGAATTTCATATCAAATATTCATATACATATACACCTAGAAATTCAAAATCAAGCTTGAAGGGTGATATAAAATGCTAGAAAAGAGTCCGCGAGGAAAAAAATAGTTCAATAGGGGTCCGCGAACTACACAATTTAAAGAACCCCTACCGTAGAGTATTCATATTTAAGCTTCTTGATTTGATCATCTTTTGCTACACATAAATTTATAAGTTGTACTTATAATAAATGAATTTGTTGATCAAGTCTGAATCTTAAAATCAGAGTGATCACTGAAGAATTTTCTGATTTTATAATTAAATAACAAAGATCAATAGAAAATGAAAAAATAATAGAAGGAAGGTGAAGAAAATAGACTTTATTCGGCCCAAAATTATTTATTTCCTATGTCAACGTTTCGGGGACTATACGTCACCCATCCTCAAGACAAAGGTTGTAAAAAATCTTTCCTGCCTCCTGCACTTTTGAAATAAATACAATTGACTCAGAGTGGCTCGTGGTTGAAACTTGTATGTAATTTGACTATATGGTGAGCTGAAGCCTGAAATACAGTTATCATTTCAGACAACAAAATAATTGTTGTATTTATTTCACGAGTGCAGGAGGCAGGAAAGATTTTTTACAACCTTTGTCCTGAGGATGGGTGACGTATAGTCCCCGAAACGTTGACATAGGAAATAAATAATTTTGGGCCGAATAAAGTCTATTTTCTTCACCTTCCTGTAAATTAGACGGCCTTCCTCCATACGATTATAAAATAATACAAGTTACCAAATTATTTTTAACAAATGTTGCCACAGGTGTAACTGTAGTGTTCTAGAACAGGGCTTAAAGGGCCGCGGCCCCTAGGGGGCCATGAATTACCCGCAGGGGCAAATGTAACAATGAATTATTATTGTTAAATAAGTTTAAATACTTCGTTTATAATTATAAAATTTCGATAATATATTGAAATGATAATTTATTTGCATCTGCTTATAACATAGACTATTGACTAGTAAGTTTTTTAACCAATCTCTATTAAAAAAAAGGGGGGGGGGCTTGAGCTATTCAATTGGTTCCAAGGGGATCGCGACTTCAAAAATTTTAAGAAGCACTGTTTTAGAACACGTTTTCTACGGTGTCTTTCAGATTTTCATGTCAAGACGTCAAAGAATATACTGAACTTTCTTCTTTTCAAGTTATTTAATTTTAAAATCAGCCAGTCCTTTAGGGCAGGTCTCTTTAGTACTGTTTCTTCATTACAAGTCCAAGCCGATTCAAGGCCAATACACTCGACCAAAGGCCTGTACAGCTACTTGATCATGAATAAAGAAACCTGTCCTTAGCTGACACCTTGTATGAATGCCTTATACTTGTCTACATAATGACTTAATGTAAAAACAGCCAATTCGTGTTTCAAATAGCTAATTTGTCTTTGTATATAATCCGAAAAGTCTAATTAGTTTGCTTATAATACCTCTCCATCTCCAACTTTCTTTATATAGGAGACGGTTGACTAAAAAAAATTTTTTGGAAGAGAATGTTTATTTTTAAGTATGCTAAAACATTGCACTAATAATCTCACTTAAATTTATTAAAAGAAATTGAATTATTACAAATATAATTGATTAATAAATGATATTATAAATTTGAAAAATATTAGTGCAATGTTTTAAATGTCTTTTAAATTCATATTGAATTTTTTTTTATTTTTCTTGTTTAGCGTCAACTTCACACTTCTCTTTCGTTCTCCTCTTCTTGTGTCAGCGCTTCTGAGTTTTTCGATGCTGAAGATTTTGTCTTAGAACGGGATGAATGCACAAGTACTCGGAGTGGAATTCGAAGAATTGGAAATAATCCAGTCGAAGATCATCACGGTGGTTCAAGTAGTGAGGCAGCGAGTTTATCTAGCGAAGAAGAGGAAGAGGATGAAGAATTGGAAGATGATGCTTCTTTGAGTAGTGAGAATAGTGAATTGGGAACTGAATATGCACCTGCACTTGCACGTAAGTTATCATTTAAATGATAGAAGCAGAATTTTGTTATTTAATTGAAATTATTTTTTCAAGTTAATCAAACAGGAGGAGGAAGTTCTAATATAACAGGACGTCGAACCAAATTACCAGCACCAAAACCACAATCTGAAGGCCTTTCATTATGGAATCTTCTTTGTAAAAATATCGGCAAGGATTTAAGTCAGGTAAATTTGTTGTTCTTTTGATCAACGAGGATTGTTAATTATCCTCCAGAAGAATTGACAGGGGAAATGACGCGTATTCCATTACATCTCCGTTACTTATCTCCTTTCAAGGCGGTACAGGCATTCTTCTTCACTTACATCACTCCGGCCTCTTCTTTGGCTTTGCCTCTTTCTTCTTTCGATGGATGTGTGTCTGTCTGTGTGTCTGTTAACAAAATATCTCAAGTTTGAAAAAAGCTAGGAGGTTGAAATTTTATATATAAGTTAGGTAGCCCCATGGGACGTGACACGAAGCTTTTGAACAAAATTGACCAAAAAGTACTAGTAGTTTACTGATGTACTTTTTTAGTTTTTTTCAATTTTCTCAAAATTGACTCTAACGATTTTGATTAAAATTCAAAAATCAATTATTTTTGATGCTCTTTAAGTTAGTTTAAAAATAAATATTTTGTATAGGAAAATTTTTACGGCGCAGAGTTTGGGAAAGACTAACCAAAAATCTTTGGGAAAATCAATTTAAAAAATTAAAAAAAAAAATGAACCATATTTATGAAATGTTTTTGAGTTACCTGTCTAGAATTTTTTTAAACAGTCAAACTAATTAAATTTAATATTTATTAGGAACCGACCGAAGTTTCGGTTTCGGCCAAAAATCAGCCGAAACCTGAGTTTGAAAATATGGGATAAGATTCGTATACTAAAAAAAAGGTGAATTTCACACCAAGGAAAAATGGAGTGATTATTTGAGTCATTATATGAATTTTGTATAGGACATTTTAAGAAAAAGCCGAAATTCGGTTTCGGCTGAAAATCTTGTTTCGGTCGGACCCTAATATTTATATCCTATACCATTAATCTTTAATTATACATTTTTTTTTAGGTATCTATGCCTGTGGCATTAAATGAACCCCTTTCATTATTACAACGCATGTGCGAGGAATTGGAATATTCAGAGCTTTTGGATAAAGCAAGCGAATTGGATGATCCTTATGAACGAATGGTTTATGTTGCTGCATTTGCTGTCTCTTGTTATGGGTCATCCTATTTCCGAGCTGGAAGTAAACCTTTCAATCCTCTACTTGGTGAAACTTATGAAAGCATTCGTGAAGATAAAGGCTTCCGTTTTGTGGCTGAACAGGTTGAAATAAAAATCTTATTATATTTTTTATTATTGCTATTAAGAACCTCTAATAAGTATATGAATCAATTTTAATAAAACAAAAAAGATTTTTTATTTTATTTATAATTTTCCATTTTTTTAATTTCAAAATTTCATACTGGAAGTTTATGATTAAAAATATTTGTAGGTTAATTCAGTTTTTCTATCACATTATTAACTTGTATATTATTGAAATATAATATTGATTTATGATTTTAGGTCAGTCATCATCCGCCCATTTCTGCATGCTATGCAGAATCAAGTAACTTCATCTTTTGGCAAGAAGCAAGAATAAAAACAAAATTTTGGGGCAAATCCATGGAATTCCAGCCGATGGGGCATTGTCATATTCGTTTACCGAAATTCAATGATCATTATAAATGGAATAAGGTAACGACTTGTGTACACAACCTCTTCAGTGGAACTAGATATGTGGACCAATACGGCGAACTCAGAATCACTAACGGGAGTATTCAGTGCAAGTTAACATTTGTTAAGGTAAAAATATTTTAGTACCGGTAACACTTTGATTGCAATTTTGAAAGAAAAAAAAATTATTTGTTTTTAGATGACCGTAAGGAAAATCAATTTTAAAGACCATCGCCCAAAAATAAATAATTTTGCGTATTATTCTTTTATTTGTAGATATTTCGATCCAACTGATATGGAATCATCCTCAGTACAATTAACAGATGTTTTGCAAAACGTTAATTTTACCCATCCAATATGACACAATAGCTGAGCATTCCATGAATGCAACTTTTATAATGAATCCATGGAATTCTCAGCTATTGTGTCATATTGAATGGGTAAAATTAACGATTTGAAAGACATCTGTTAATTGTACTGAGGATGATTCCTTATCACTGGGATCGAAATATCTACAAACAAACGGAAAATACGCAAAATTATTTATTTTTGGCCGACGGTCCTTAAAATAAAAATATTTTATAATAAATTACTATTTTTAATATAAAAACATATATTATTATTATTATGGGAGTTTTTAATTATAGACCATATTTTGTTATTAATTATTTATTAAAAATATAAATACTGTACAACGTTTCGACTGCTTATTCTGCAGCCGTTCCGATTCCTCGGAGCAAGTGCACAGTACTTGAGAACGGCTGCAGAATAAGCAGTCGTAACGTTGTACAGTATTTATATTTTTAATAAATAATTAATAACAAAAATGTGGTCTATAATTAAAAACTCTCATAATATTATAATAATAACAAACCACAAAAGCTTTAATAAACACATTCGATATATATATATTAATATTTTTTAGGATTACTTTTTTAATATAACGGCAAGAGAGAGGACATAAATTATTTATTACCTTTTAATATTCATTTTAATATTCCATAGGCAAGTTATTGGTCAGCGAAAAGACATGAACTCACCGGCACTATTACTGACGAAGACGGCAAAGTGGTTCGGAATTTGTTTGGCAAATGGAGTGAGGCTCTCTATTGTGGAGTGGCGCCAAGTGCTAGACTTATCTGGCGACCAGGTATGAAAATCACATGGGCTATGGGCACAGCACACAAGATTTTTTAATAAATAGAAATAAAAAAAAATTTTTAATTTTTTCAAAAAATTAAAAAATTATTTTTAGTAAAATAAATCTTTCTCCTTAGCTCCGCAATTGAATTTTAGACTTACTTACCTACTTACTTGTTAATGAAGATATTTTTTCCACATCTAATGAAACAAAAGGGGGTTTCATGTCATGAACTGGATGCCTGTCATTCTTCTCTATCTTTTTTCTAGGTACAATGCCTGTTGATTATGAACATTATTATGGTTTTACGAGATTCGCAATTGAACTGAATGAACTCGAACCTGAAATGTCAAAATATTTGCCAATAACAGATACTCGTTTTCGACCCGATCAAAGGTAACTAAAATAAATATTTATATTCATTTATCATCTTTTTATTTTTTTTTTATTTTTTTTTTTTTATCAATAGACTGTTAGAAGAGGGAGATTTGGGAGCTGCTGAAACTTTAAAATTGCAACTTGAACAAAATCAACGCGAAAGACGCAAACGTAAAGAACAAGAAGGAACCGTCCACGAACCACGATGGTTTAGGTGATAATCAAATTGATCAAAAAAATCCCTTTTGGTTTTCCATTTAAAATATTTCGATTAAATCTTTTTCTCCATTATATTAATATTTCTTTTCTCTTTTCCATTTAAATAGAAAAGCTCGAGATAGGACCCTAAGAATCCAGCATGAATGAAATTCACTTTCTTATCCTCTTTAATTGAAACTTAATTTTTAATGGGAATATATTTTTGTTCTCCACAAAAAAAACTTGTCTGTGAATTTTAGGGATATTTATAAAAAATTTATATTTTTTCACATTATTTTTGTTTTAATTTTTATTGTAGACTCGAAATTTTTTATTCTAAAGTTCTCTGTCGGGAATTCGAAAGTATACATTTAGATTCCTTGCAAAATTTTCTCAAATGGAGAAATTTTTCATTAAAAATAATTTAATTCAAATTTGAGAACCACAATTTCTTGCTTAATAAATTTGCTTTTCTAGCTACGAAGATAAAAATTTATTTTCCCATAACTAAGCCTACTAAGGGAAAGTATTATTATCGTGATAAATTTAAGCCCCCAATTATAAAGTTCCCTGTCTAATCTATATATAGTATTTAGGCTTAAGTCTAGAATACGGTAACTAAAATTTCATTAATATTGGCCAGTTTTTTAGGGAAAAATTTTTTTTCCATGCGACTTCACACACGAAAGCACCTCGGGTAAAAAACGGGGATCCCGATAGGTATTTTAAATAATAATAATAAAAGATTTTAGATGAAGACAAGTTTCAAGCCTGGAAATGCCAAAAAACCTTTATACAGTACCTGAAAATGACCCTGCCTGTCCCACTTATTATCTCTCGCGTGGAAGTATGAGAAATATCCTGAGATAACGTCTCTGCAACAATCTTTCAAACTTCTTATCACCACTTTTTTAATAAATTCTTTAAAACTTTTCCCAAATGAAACATTTTCTTAAACTTTCATTTGTTAACAACTATCAATGTCTTATTTGTTTAAAGTAAATTGACAACAAACGGTGAAGAGCATTGGATCTTCAATCACAAATATTGGGAATTACGCAAATCGCCCGGTTTCGTGAATATCTCAATGGAAGCGCTTTGGTGATATCGGGCGATTCTCTTTCGTTTCCTTGGTGAGTATTTCATCTTTTTATTCCTTCTTCGGCTACTAGTCTTTTATTGTTGCCTCGTCTTTACATCTTCATCGGAACCAACATATTGACGCTTATTGATTGATATACACCCTGCAAAGAGAAAAATCAACGAATATTTATTTAAATTATTATGGTATTAATATTTATTTATTGTATGCATATATATTATATATATATACATATTTATCTGTTGGTATATAGCCTATATGTAGGGTTACCAGACGTCTGGATTTCGTCCGGATTTGTAACACGTGTCCGGTTTGGAGTACCGGTCTGAGAAATGTCCTGATTTTACTAATATGAACCGAAATTGTGGCCAAATAGGGGAATTTTACTCCGCGCCGCTCCATAATTATAATAAATTTGTAATTTATTAACGCCATAATTCTTATTTTTTAATCTAAAAAGCTTATAAATCAAGCTAAATTTTATAATGTATTTCACATCTCAGGATAGCTAAAAACGTAGAATTTAGTGCCTAATTTTCAAAAACTTTTCCATATCCTAGACTCCCTGGAAGTCGTCTGTCTGGTTCTGGCCTCAATAAATTATGATACGTAACTCTAGCTCCCCCCCCCCCCCCCCGGAGAAAAAGCTTGCGCCGTCACGGTTCTATTAATATATGCACAGGGTCGGAAAAAGGAAAAGAAAGGTCACAGGCATGCGGCTAGTAATATTTTATTATATATATATATAATCTATACATGCATACATCTGATTTTCTTTTATAAAAATAACATATTTTATCAGTTTTATAAACTCCCTGTGTAATTCCAATTTATATTTAAATATTTTTCGGTTTTTCTCTTTTCTAATTAGAAAAGTTTATTAATCAAAATAATACTGTATATCATGATAATAATTTAATTTATATTTTCATCTTCTTTCACCTTATTAAAATAAAAAAAAAGAAAAAAGTAAATTGATTCTTCCAATTCTGAATTAAAAAAAAAAAATAAATAAAATCACTACACAGAGTGTTTATAAATATTTATTAAAAAAAAAATGATTATAAAATTTTATAAATATGACAATAAGTACATTACATTAATAAGTAATAATGGTAAAATTCATATAAATAGAAATTATATATTATTATTGTTGACCTTTAAATATTTTATCGACTATTTTTTATTTTTATTTTTTAATTCCATTATTTATCTTTATTCTAGTCCTAATGATATTTATATTGGCTTTAATTAGAGTGTGAAAGGGTTGTTCAAAATACCTGAAAAAAAAAGAATGGTTATTTTATCATATGCATTGGCATGTGATGGAGAGGAGCTAAAATAAAAATATATATATACATATAATAATAGCATATATCTATTTTTCTTAAAAACTATTTTATAATTTAATTCGTTGGTATTTTCTTTTTGGTAGCAGAGCTTAGTAATACTTATAAATTTTTAAATTTCATTTCTATTTGTTTATTAAAATTAAACAAATTCATACTATATTTATAAATATCACTATATCAATATGGAGAATTTAACTAATTTATATTTGCTGGTGTGTTCATTGATGGTCTGGATGGGACGATTCATTTCCGTTGACTCAACATCAGAACTAGAGCCGCTGAGAGTCTGGCTGGCTATTAAAACTCCGCTCATTAAAAATCCCCCTCTTCCAGGTTCTAGGAAAAAAAATTTCCCATAATAAACGCCTTCATGAAAATATTGCCACGTCCCCTGAAAATTTAATAAGCAAAATATTCGTATTTTGGTGAAGCAGAAAAATGTGTTCTGTCAGCCAAAATGGCTAATTGGTTAACTTATGGCACAAACATTTCTAAATAAATCAGCAATTAATGTCATTCACTCCTCTAAAATTTTTTGTATAGCCTATTAAAATTACAAGCTGCATTGAGTGATCCATGTTCAATCAAATTTTGGCAAGCGGGGTAAGCAAAATATATCTAAGCTTGCCGAGAAAATTCCCTAGCTGTTTTAATTTTTTTTTCCTAAAACAAAACCGACCCTAACCGGACCAAACTCGGCAAATTTGAGGCCCCTTCAAGTTCAATTCGAATCCTCAGCCGAGAATTCCTTAAGTTCCTTTAATATTTGTTTTTCTCTGCTGTCCAATTGAGGAATCTTGCTGACCAAGTAATATTTTGCAGTGCGACTGTTTATTAGTCAAACACTTAATATTACAACCACATATTGTTTAAATTGTTGGCCATTTTTAAGATTGTTTGCTGATCAAGGGTTGCAGCCTGATTTTTATTTATTGCTGCCAAAATCTTTGTATGCTGACCAAATGATTTTTTTGCTAATCAAATTTATTAACGGCAAACCATTTAATTACTTCTCATTTTATTATCTGTTTTATTTATTTATAAGTATTGCTTGGCTCTGGATTTGCATTATATATGAAATTATCTATAATTAACTATCCTACTTAAAATAATATTTAAACTAGTCTTTATTATACTTATATATATTATTTTTGTTAAAATAAGATCTGAATTTCTATTTATTGTTATCAATTAAAGTTTCGAGAATGTATTTTTAATAACAAATGAATTCCCAGTGAAAATAGAGTATTATAAAAATACTGCCAAGCCTTAAGTAAGATAAAGTATTTACAGTTCCTCACAGTTAAATATATTTTATTAGTCATTTTATTGTCTTAACTTATGTTGTTGTTTAAGATTAAAATCTATTTTCGATTAAAGCCTTATAATTTAAATAACATTCATTTGTTTGTATATATATATACCGTATATATAATTATTAGCCTTGAGCGACACGCTTAATCACCCTGCCTTATTCCAATCACACCTGCTCAAGTCCGGAGTCTATCTTGATGTGACATGCTGTAACATTAAAAGCAATCAGAGGCTCAGAGTTGAGCAGAATCCAGATCCAAGAATCTAGGCACACAAAATTGTATAGAGTATCTTAAATTTAGGTACTTGGTTTTAAAAAAGGTATCTAGTATTTTGTATTTAGATACTTAAAAATTGATCTTCGACTTCAAAAAAGATACTTTCATTTTTTTTTCATATTTGATTTTGGCGTCTGTCTATTGAAGGGCCGTCACACTTGCAAAAATTTTGAAGATGACGTTTTTGTGCAAAGCTTTTGCAAGTGTGAGGGAAAAAAAGGGGGTATTCAATATTTTGCGGACCATTCAAAAGTTTTGCCCATATATTCAAAGTTTTGAAGCATGAGAGCATAGTGTGAGGGGGCTGACAAAATTTGAGGAAAATTCCTTCATTCTCTCAAGAGCGATCTTAATGTCAATGTCAAAGTAATATTTTTGAAAAGATTTTGAGGTTTTGTATGTCAAAACGAAAAACAAATATTTTCTGAGAAATATCTAAAAAAAGTATCTTTTGTGAGTCGAGTTACCCAAAAATTATATCTAGATATACAAAATTAAAGTATCTTGTATCTTATTAAAGAGAAAGAAAACGCTATATTTTCAGCAATTTTTATTAATTAGCAAGGCAATATTTCCAGATATTTCGGAGACCTATCGGCACTCCTTCTTCAGTGGATTTCACCCGTAATGTGGTGAATGAGGTCTCCGAAATATCTGGAAATATTGCCTTGCTAATTAATAAAAATTGCTGAAAATATAGCGTTTTCTTTCTCTTTAATAAACTAACTTCAGCAACACCACTTAAGGAGAATCTTGTATCTTATATTTACATACTCTGCCTAGATCCGATCCTATCCAAAGATTTTGGATTGAAATCCTTATGAAAAAGCGATTTAGGATTTGGATCTATATCTAAAATCTTCCGAAAGAACGAATAACTAATTATTTTTCTTTATTAAATTATTAAATTCTCAAAAAACAATACTAGCAACGAAGGGCATATTAACTTTTCCGTCAGTGGGAATATTTGGAAGCCAAGTGATCTAATTCATACTATCCTCGAATAAGGCCTATAAATCCCCTCCACTCCTAGAAAAATATAAGCGCTCAATTTTGGTAATAATTGAAAAATATTGAAGAAAATGAGTATTATAAAATCATTCTCGAATCTTTCATTATTTAAATATTTTTTTCTTCTGTTAAAATTTTATTATTTTCATTGAATTACTTTCTTGAAAAATTATTTAAGAATAAAAAAAAAATAAATAAAAACAGGGTTGAGGCTGTAAGGCGTTCAATATAAAATTGGGTTAAAGGTTTAAAAATATATTTTTCTCTTTAGCAAAAAAAAAATCTCATTTTTCAAAATATTTAAAGAATAACAAAATCAAAAAGAAAAACGTCCAAGTGACTAAAAAAAATAATTTTTTAAAGATTATCATTATGAATGACTAAGTCAATCAAAATATCTTCTTATTCATCTCTCTCTTTTACTCCGCTATTATTTATATTTTATTTTAAGTCAATCCCTTAAAAAAGTACATTATAAAATGCAAAATTTTTAATTTTGCAAAAAAAAAAAAAATACTTATAAAATAAATATAATAATGTCATAGTATAAAAAAAGCTTTATAGAAGGGAGTATTCTTTTCTCCCCAAAAGTATCTTCATAAATTAAATTATGGCCTAATTAATTGTAAAATACAATAAAATTAAAAACTGTAGAATGTAATTAAGTAACTAATGCAAATTACTTAAATAATTGTAAGTTTCACACACAAACAAATTCTCTTTATCTAAAGATTTTTTCTTAATGTGAAACATGAATATTATTTTCTTATCGATAAATTAAAAAAAGGATTCCTATTTACTTATTCTAAAATTAGCTTTTTTTTAAAAAAAAAAATATTGTCTCATTTAAAAAGCCGGTCCAGTTGCTTGATATATTAGAAAAGTGAAGATTTGTATGTTTGTACGAATGATAGAAATTCATTTTCTCGTAGCCTTTCCACCAAAGACAAAGGGCCCGAGGAGCATACAAATTTATTTTCAATTAAGTCAATTAATGACGAATTTGCCTTGTTCATTGTTCAAATGCTAAATATATATATATATATATATATTTATATTATATATATATATAAAATAGAAAGAGAGAAATACATAGTATCTTAATTAATTGTTAACAGGTCGATTGAAGATAATAAATAAATAAATAAATAAATAAATAAATCCTAATTACATGTCGTCTGTAAATGCGTTGTAAATACTTCAGCAAAACTGTTAATCTGATTAGAGAGATATTGAAAATTTTATTGGTTATTTTTTATCCACCTTTTTCTGTCTCCTTTCCTTTTTTTTTTTGCTGACAATACAACCAATCTATAGAAAGTTTTTCTAAATTATCCAAAAAATAGATGTACAGTGAGGGACAATATAAAGTCCCACCCATTCTACTTGTGATTATTTCAATGTTTTTATAAAAGAAAATGAAAATCTTTATTGGAAATTTTCTAGGTTTGATGAACTATGAAAGATCTATTAAAAAATATATATTTTTTTAAAAACAATGAAATAATCACAAGTGGAAAACGCATGAGTGGGACTTTATATTGTCCCTCACTGTACTTTATGAAAATGGAAATATCGCTCTTTTATTTTGTTGGGCCTCCTTAACATTTTGATGATTTTCAGTAAATTTCTTTTAATTAATGGTATGGTCAGGCACCTGTAAATATTCTAAATTCTTAATGAGAACATTTGTTACAAAACGCAATTTATAGCTGTGATGTTAGATTCATAAGAGGGTAGAAAAATGAGAGAAGCAGCTAGAGTTTTTTCTTTATTTATTTAAAACCACACAGCTGACTTTTCGTTTCCGTGTTTGAACCATCTTCAGAGCTGGCAAAAAGCCTTATCAAAGTGTCATAGTGGATTTTATACATTGTTGAACCAAACCCTTATATAATAAAAGGTCGCCGAAACGTCTCACTTGGAATTGTTGTTTTCTTTGGTCCAAAACCTCTTTGGCTGCATCCTCGCTACCCAACATTGCAATATCTACAGCCACTAACTCAACCACTTATATAATAAATATATACATAGTAGGCGATGAGCAGGCACCTAAAAAGAAACAAACACGAAATCGAAATATCAGCTGTGTGGATTAAATAAATAAAGAAAAAACTTAAGCTGCGTCTCTCATTTTTCTACCCTCTTATGAATGAGAAATTTGTACTTATTTTCAGCTTTGCTGTTTGTTGGGCTGCAGAACAATGATATATTCAACTCACAACGAATAGCATTATTTTTTCATAATAGCCAAAATTCCACTTGACCAACTCTGATCATACAGGTTTTGAGGTTTCTTGAGTCCAAAAAGGACTGTCTGTGAGCAAGGAAGTTGAAATTTAATATACCCCCCGATTTTCTTAAAATTCGCTCCGACGATTTTGATTAAAATCCATAAATCAATTTTTTTTTAGTTGCTCTTTAAATGTATTTTAGCAATTCAGTTTCTTATGCAGCACATCAAGCAGCACCCATGAAAATAACTACGAATTCGTCTTTAACACTTTCTTTTAATGTATTTAAAAGTTCAAAAAAAAAACTTGAAATTATATTTTTAATATTAAATATAAATTTCAACACTTATATATGCAGGAAAGAAAGTATTATGATACATTTTTACTTAAAATTATTATATTGATACTAGGGACCCTAGTCGGACAGACCGAAACAAGATTTTCAACCGAAACCGAATTTCGGCCTTAATCTTAGTTTGGGCCAAAATCAAAACTTGTATTTCCTATGCAAAATTCTTATCATTTTACCTTTTTTTTTACTTTTCCCCTCTTGCGAAAATCATTTAACCTTTTTTTGTGTGCGAGTCTCATCCCATCTTTTCAAACTCAGGTTTCAGCCGGCCGAAAGTTTGGGCTGGTTTTTGGCCGAAACCGAAACCGCGGCCAAAACCAAGATTTTTGGCTGAAACTGGCCAAAACCGAAACTTTTGTCGGTTCTTAATTAATACCAAAAGAAAAAAAAAATCGGGAGCAAACCTATAGGACGAGCAAATCTATATAATTTATTTTATATAAAAGTGCATATTAAGAAATCAACAAATTTCAATTTAAAATATAAATTTTATTATTTGACTGTGCATGAACTGGCAATGGTGAAAAGAGATCATTAAATCTGTATGCGTGTTGAGTGTGTGAAAAGGTGATCATCTTTTGACTTTGTTTTGTATAGGGAGGTAGAGCTTGAATTCTGCTGGTAATTCATCCTCGGAATAGAGCCGATCTGAGAAATACACTCTTCTAATTCGACAGTTGGCGTGGATGTGAACACGAAGGGTCTCATTGTAATTCGTTCCATAGGCTCGGCGCGTGAAATCTGCTAAATTAAATTGTATTTGGTTCCAACCTAAAAAAGAAAAAAAAATAAATATAATGCAAGCTAAAGGCGAAATGAAACAAACACAACCAAAGTGTTTATTTGAGGGACATTGGAGTCAACTAAAAATTCAAAATAAACATTTTCTTTTAAAATCTTTTAACTTGATAATTAATTTATATATATCTTTTTTATTTTTCTTAATTACATCATATTTAAGATGTATTAATCATTGGGATTGCTAAACTACTCCAGATTCTTAATTAGGGATATACTTAATATAAGCCTATACAACAGATTTCTTGTCCTGTATCGACATATCTTTCTTTATAAATATTATCTATATCAGCACCAAAAAGTTAAAATGTGGTTCCAACAATTTTTTAATTTCCATTTAACCTAAAGGTGGTATTTATAGATATAAAAAAAATTAATTACCAAAAACAATTAAATAATCACATGTTAAAACGCATGGGGCGCTTTAATATTGATCCTCAATGTATTGTACGTATTTTGATTCCAAAATTATATATATATATATATATATATATATATATATATATATATAAATCATTGAAACAAAAAAACCTTGTGCATCATACCTGAATTTAATTCTATTAAATCATAATGTTTCAACTAGAGCCAACGGTTACCAGTTTAAAATTAATATATATATATATATATATATATAGGCGTTTCTCTACTAATTGGAAACTGGCCCATATATTTATGTCCCAAGCATATTTTTGTTAAATATTTTAAAAAAACAATTACGTATAATGAAAGGCATTAAAAAATGAAATGTGAATCCTCTTCCAAGCCTTCCCAAAATCCTATATATATATAATATTGTGTGGGTTATGGTCCAGAGGCTTGAGGTTTGGTTTAGATTAAACAAATATTTTTATTTTATTAAATTTGAAATATAATAGAGGATCCTGTGCTATAGGCAAGGTTAGAATCAGAAAGAAACAGCCCCATTAATGAATAATTAGTATTAGTAAAGATCCCTTAAATTGACAGGGGACTGACTCCAGAGGACTGCTGAGAGCCGAAACGTCGATAAATCATATCTTCGTATATATATATCTGTGAAGGGCAATGGCAATCTGTAGTAGTTTATCTTTCACAATCATTAATACATCTTATATATGTGTTAATTAAAATGATTACAGTGTATTAAGAGAAAATCTTAAGTAGAAGAGAAACGAGGGTCCTAAACTATTTCAGGCTTTAAATGATATATGACAATAAATAAGCATTTGAAATACTAACCATCGTCTAATCGCATTGGCATTGTGCAAATAAAAGGTTTAACTCTAGTTGTCGACTGATAATTACTAGCCCGAAATCTTCTTCTAACATTTTTATCATCAAGAATCTAAAATAAAATGGTTTAAAATGAATAAATGATCAAATAAAGATGGTAGGATAAATTAACCAGTTTTTTTACTTTTTGAAAATTTCTTATTTGTTGTGAGATAAAAAATAAATTATCTTTGAATAAAAGAAAAAGCATGCTTAATATTTAAATATTTATAACACAGCAGAAAGTATTGCTTTCAACTGTTTTGTTTTTTATTTCTTAAAATTGAAAAAATAAACTATGATCAAATATATAAAAAATACTAGATTAAGCATTATCTATTATATTAGAGACATTAAAATAAAAATTGTTTTTAAGCATGGCAAAAACTGGTTACTTTACCTCTATATGTCAAAAGGCATGTGAACTCACCTGAACCTCAAAGGTGAAGTATTTTTTAAGATTCTTTATTATCATGACGAGAAAAGGTAATTTAATACCGAGAGTTTTTTTAGGATCGGCAGGGCAGGTGATATACGTAGTGCTAACATTGGTGCCGACAATCTCCAAAACAAGCGACTGAATATCGCCATCGGTAATGCGTTTAATGTGACCGTTTCGTACCTTCTTATCCCATATTTGGAGGGGTTTACTCCCTATACTATAGAGAATTGAAAGAAAGCCGCTTTGAAAAGTGTTTTTAAACATGATTTAATTAATTGATTGATGATCATTCGGTTTGTTTATATTTGTTTTATGGAGGACGGGCCATGATGTTGTGCTTCTGACATACGGTGCTGCCATCTGGCAACTGACCGGGAAACTTTCGAATTCGAAATCGACAATCATTGCCTCTTGGATTCTTTTTATTACATGATATTATTAAGATTCTCTAGGAATAAATTGTCAAAAAATTAAAAAATCTCTGATTTTTTAAAATGTCCTGATTTGGAAAATTTTTGCTATGTAAGTTCAGTTTTCACACAGTTTATATAAGGTGCTGGCCAGGGCCGGAACTAGGAGATTTTTTATGGGGGGGGGGGCGCAAAATTAATTTTCTATACAAAATTCATATCATTATACCTTTTTTCAAATTATATTATTTTAATATCTAATATATTAATATAACATAATTTTATATCAAATTTTATCTATTTATTATATAATTTTTTATATTATATTTATTTACTCTTTTTATATTTGTTTTGATTTTCGTTTAATGATTTTATATAATTTATATATATTTAATATATGATATTATAATTTTATTAAACGTATAAAAACCAACCCTGAATAAATAAAAAAAAAAAAAATATATCGCGGAAACTAAATATACACACGAAAAATCTGTAAACACAAACCCTTTGATTACGAAATACAATTTTTTTTAGTAAATCTTTCTTTAATTGCCGCCCCCGGGGCACATGCACCCACTGCCCTTCCTTGATCCGGTCCTGGTGCTGGCCGAAATGTTTCGGTGGAAATAAAGGCCTTATATATTTATATATAATAATAAATTCAGTTTTCTCTTGGAATTTGGAAAATTCCTTTTTTGAAGAAATAAATATCGTTAAGAGAAAAAAAATTTTGTAATGTATATTTTGCAAAAAAATTCTCTGAAAATGTAAATGTATGAAAGAGATCTTAGTAATGACTTAAAAAAAAAAAAAAAAACCATCCGGTATACAATTTGACTAAAAAATTTGGAAGAGCCAGAGCCGCAGTTATGTTTATCATATTCAATGTAGCCAAAGCTATCATTATCATTCACACAACAGCTCCGGCTTCTACAATCTAATTAATTTTTTTAAATAATATTTAATACAAATAGAATATATAATTAAATATTTATTAATTCATATGCCCGAAAACATAAGGGCGGCACGCCTGGAGTTGAACCACGGATTCACCAATTTGTACTCGATGTGCCCTTACCACTAGGCCACAGCACGGTATTCGGGTATATGAACTCACTTAAAAAGCCCTTATTTTTTCGGGTATATGAATTAATAAATATTTAATTATATAGATTTCCCTCGCTGCTCACATAGGCGATGTATATAATATCTTAAATATTGTATTTGTAATTTCTTATTTATTACAAATAGAATAGATTGTGACTACTGTACTGGAACCGAAGAGGGTGGCAGCTCCCATGTCCTGATTGAAAGTTTTTACATATTAAAAAAACAATTTTAGAATAGTGAATTCTAATTGATTTATTTAAAATTAACAAAGGAAATATGTAATTTACAATAATTTTTATTATATTGTTGCTAATTTATAAACTTTAATTCAATGTTCTTGAAGAGATTTAGGTTTTCCATATGCCTTGTCCCAAAGTTCTAAATATTCCTTCTTGCGTTTTTCCCGGGTTGCAAAATAATGGGGATAAGCAGCTTTTTCTATTGGGTGCCAATAATCAAGAACCCAATCAGGTGGGATTACTTCACGTTGATAAGCGCAACCGCCAGGTGATTCGGGAACTAGAAAAATTACAAATAATATTTATTTAATAAAAATTAATAAATTAAACATTAGCCTAAATGTATATTAAGAAATAGTTTTTTAACTTATTCCTCAGAAATATGGTAATATTTATACCAGTACATATGACTATTGTTAGAGTAGTAGGGGTGTGATTAATTTCTGTATTGTCCTATCTCAGGGGCGTATATAGAAATTTTTTTCGGGGGGGGCCCGAACTCAAAAATTTTTCACACGAAATTTTTTGCGGAATCAAAGTTTTCCATCCTGCGGAAAAATTTGTTGCGCTGATGTCTGTATATCCCTATATATGTATATGTGTTTGGGAAATTTCGGGGGGGGGCCCCCGCCCCCCCCCCCTTATATACGCCCCTGTCCTATCTTATTAAAATTAACTCTGGATGGAGAATAAAGGGCCAGAAAATTTAGAAGAGCAACAAGTTTATAAAAAAAACATATTTTTGGGATCTCTATCTCTACTTAACCATAAACCTACTTGATCCTGACTTGATCAATTTACTTGAACCGTGTAAACCAGGCATAAGTTTGAAACAGTGGGCGTAACGTACGCCCCCGCAGACCCCGCGCTGCGGGGTCCACGGGCCTGGCCGGGCTAAAAAACTATCTCCTCAGGGCTCAGGTAAAAACGGAAAAATTTAATGAAAATTTGTCTTTGAAAGGGCTTGGGGCCCTCAGGGTTCAGGGATTTACTGTATTTTAAAAATATTTTTTGTAAGGTCAAACAATGGTAATCGATAAATAAAGGTTGCGGGGGGGGGCAGCTAAAAAAACGTTACGCTACTGCATACACAAGTTATACAAGTTTGCTTGCGTTGACTGAAATATACATTTGCCTAAATGACCCCCGTAACATCTAAATAAATAAACAGTGGTTGACATGGGTTGATTTTAATTATGCGCCTCTTCTTATTAAAGGAGTTCCCTCTTTCTTAAACCAAAAAGAAATGAAATACAATTTTGGAGACAATCGGATTTGAAACCATAATTGAATTAGATAACTGCTCTCTCGAAACTAAAATAAATTATTATTACATATTTTTGGAATAGGATGTTGTTTCAAAAAGAATTCTTTTTCTGCATCGGCCAAGAGTTTTTCAATTTTAGTTGGATCCTTTACATCTTTATTTTGTTCAAATCTTGCTCTCATTAATGACATCTCATATAAAAATTTATGCCTAAAAAAAATTGAATATTTTTATTATTCAATATATATATATATAAATTATAATTCATTTTTCATATATTTACTTTTCGACAAACCATGAATCTAAATGTCTCAAAACCTTTTTATAAAGGCCCAGAACTCTTCTTGAATGACTTGAAGTAGCCATTTTTCCAATGTTATTTAATCAAAAGCAGAGATAAAAACAAAAGACCTAACGAAGAGAGATTGATGTTTTTTATTATCTACTCAAGAGTGCGTTGCCTCTCCATTTTTTTTTTAAATAAAGATTTTATTAAAAAACCAGAAATTAAAAAAAAATGTCATTATTCTTGGAATGTAAAATAACTATAATTTATTCCTACAATGAAAGTAGCTAAGAAATAACAAGAAAGATTCTTCCAAGCTATTTTACATTATATTTGGTTTCCATGCTCATGAACGTTCTAGTGATTTGACACCTTCTCACCTTACCACTTTAGAATGTGGATTTATTTTTTTAATAAGGAGTAATTTAAAGAATTTATTTGATAATTATTAATATTATTTTAAAAATAAAACATTTAAATTTTTTTTTAAATTTAGTTTCACAATTTCTCACTAGATGTCAGATTTTATTTCAAAATATTTTCTTATTGACTCTTCTATCTTTTTTTCTTCCTCTATGGTCTTGTAATAAATCCAATTTTACTTCTCGTTTGGAAACTGACGTTTAGTTATCATGTGATGAAAACATTCAACGCTATTAAAGAAATTTTTATTTTATTTTATTAACAATCTTCAAAAGTCCTTTTTAGACCATTAGTCTAAATAATTATTTTAAAATAATGGTAAGTACTATTATTGATATATGATTTTTATTTCTATTTCTTAATTTAAAACATTTTCCTCATTTTTTTTAGTCTTATGAACAAGAAGACGAGGATCATTATCAATCAGACGTTGGCTCCTTCCCGAGAGAATTTGGCTATGGACATTTTGATCATGAATCTGATGGACTTTTAGCAACTCTGACTGGTGAACAAAAACCTCGAATTCTATTAATGGGTCTTAGAAGGTTATCTCTTTTTTATCATTAATCATAAACTTTGATTCAATAATATTTATTTAATGATTTTAATATATTTATTGTTCATTTTATCTTTCCCTATTCTCTCTTTTTGTTTTTAATTCTTCATATATAGTCACAAATTGCCAATGATTTGATATTTTATGTGATTTTTAAATATATAAATTCTTTACAATCACAAATACTGTGTTAAATAGGGGAAAATATCAAAATGTATTAGTATTTTCGGTTCAATGTGATTAAGTCCATTTGATTCAATTTATATTTCAATTTCAAAAGCAGCTAGCTTACCAAAAAAAAATTTATTTTTCAATTCAATAAAAATCCAGTTAGCCTAAAAAGAATTCAATTTTAATATGTTTTCTGTCGTTAGTTCTAATCCCATTTTCTTTGTGTAATTAATAAGGATAAAATGACTCATTGTCTTTAACTTATTATCTGGAGCAGATATCATTAATTAGTAAAAATGCTTATTTGTTAAATCACTCTTAATTCTTTCACTTATAAAATTATTATGCATCTAAAAAATAAAATATTCTATTATTAATTAATAACAAGCAAGAAAACAATATAGATTTTATAAATTAATTTTTTTTTCCTAACAACTTGGCTTTTTGATTCATTCAGTTTAATTAAAATAAAATATATTGTTACGAATTTTAGGAGATTGAAAATATCACTTTTCCATTCTCACATCATTTTATTTTGTAAATTTTTCTCACGGCATATCGTCTGGTCATATTCAGTACAAAAGTGTATATACTCGGGTATACCACGTGGTATTTTGAGATCTCTAGATGGAAAACCAAGCGTTATATTAGTTGAAATGTTTACAAATTAAAATAATGTGGGATTCTGATGTTTTCAATCTCCTACAATATAATAATATATTTTAACGAATATTAGGTGATTGAAAACCCCAGTTTTAGATTGACCACTCTCACATCATTTTATTATAAATATTTCTCACGACATAACGTCTGGTCATCTTCGGTATACCACGTGGTATTTTGAGATCTATAGAAATTAGTTGAAATATTTACAAAATAAAATAATATGGGAGTATCCTGGAGTTTTAAATCTCCGGATATTCCATATCTATCAATATATTGTCCAAAGATAATTTCCCATTAATAAAATATATTTTATTCTTTTTTTTTCAGAAGCGGGAAATCATCGATACAAAAAGTAGTATTCCATAAAATGTCCCCGAATGAGACTCTATTTTTAGAGAGTACTAATAAAATTATCAAGGATGATATTTCAAATTCTAGTTTTGTTCAATTCCAAATATGGGATTTCCCAGGACAAATTGATTTTTTTGATCCAACATTTGATTCCGATATGAATTTCGGCGGATGCGGTGCTCTGGTTTTCGTCATCGACGCCCAAGTAATTAATTTTATTAAAACATTTGAATATAACATATATCTTATACATATAATTAAACGAGTAATGTACAGTGAGGGTCAATATTAAGTCCCACCCCATGCGTTTTCTACTTGTGATTATTTCACTGTTTTTATTAAAGAAAATGAAAATCTTTATTGGAGATTTTCTAGGTTTGAATCATGAGTTTCCATTAAAAAAAATATATATATATATATATTTTTTTTTTTAAACAATGAAATAATCACATAGAAAACGCATGGTTGTGACTTAATATTGTCCCTCACTGTACAGTGAATATTAAGTCCCACACATGCGTTTTCTACTTGTGATTATTTCATTGTTTTAAAAAAAATATTATATATTTTTTAAAAGAAACTTTCATGGTTCATACCTAGAAAATTTCCATTAAATATTTTCATTATCTTTTATAAAGACATTGAAATAATCACAAGTAGAAAACGCATGGGTGGGACTTAATATTGACCCTCACTATACGTTTATATATAAGCATATCAATTCTGGATAACGTCTCTATGATTTTTTTCAAATTTTAAATATATACTATTTTCGATACATAAATGAAATCAAGCTAGGTCTCGTGTTTAGGAAAATTCGGGTACTAGAACTTTACTGATGCACTTTTTTAGTTTTTTCCAATTTTCTCGAAATTTCCTTTAAAGATTTAAAAAAAAAAAACGAGTTCCAGCTCGGTCAATCCAGAACTATATAATAATGTAGTGTACGGAAGTTTTTTCGAGCATCTCAACAAGGGAAAGGGTCATCATGTTGAGAAATTTCATTTTAATTTAAATACTTTCCATTTATAAATTTTATATTTGAATACCAAATGGCTTAAATAAGAATGCCTGGACCCCCATTAGATATATTTACAAATAACGAGTATCGTTCAAAGTCTTAAATGGCCTAATTTGCCGAAAAGACTGTGTATGCGTGTGTGAATGTGAACTTGAATGGGAAAAAAAGTGCGAGTTTTTTTTTTTAATTAAAAAAAAAAAAGTCTATCAACTTTGTTTTTAATATAATTTTAAATTTTCTAGGATGATTATATGGAAGCTTTAAATAAGTTGCACTTAACTGTTACCAAAGCATTCAAAGTGAATAATAATATTCGTTTTGAAGTATTTATTCATAAAGTTGATGGATTGTCCGATGATTATAAAATGGAAACACAAAGAGACATTCATCAACGAGCTAATGATGAATTAACGGAAACAGGTAAGGCATTTTTATTACCTAAATTTAATTATAATGCTGCCAACAAGAACAACCAAATTTTTCCCTAACTGCCCTTTATGAAAAATTTAAAAAATTAGAAACAAGAAAGTATCATATATGAGGGTCTGAAAAGTTTCCGACCTCAACATTTTGGAGAAAAAGACGCCGAGTACCATTTCGGCGGGCTAAACGGTTAGGAGCATCCCTGGGAGAAGTGAGTGAAGGAGATGATGTAGAAAAATAAAAATAAATTCGATAAAAAAATGTATCTTAGTTAGTTTGGAAACATTTCAGACCACTATCGTATAATTATATTACAAGTTTCTTCAAATGGGGGTGGGCCGGGCAAAATACTCAAAACCAGTATTTGAAATACAAAATACTTAAAAAAAGTATTTCAATTACAAAAAGAATTACAAAACAATTTTTATAGTGGAGAATTGGAGATATCAGCCAAATTGGGTTTGTCCAGGTTAATAAAACTCCCAGGATAAGACGTTTCGGCCTGAATTTATTTGGCCATCTTCAGTTATCGGGAATTATACACATAGTACAAGTGCACATGTGATCAAACCAGGACTCGTCAATAATAAAATATATTTGCTTCATACAAAATTCTATGGTTCCTGTGCCCAAGCTCAGAGTTAATTCTTATCCTGGGAGTTTTATTAACCTGGACAATCCCAATTTGGCTGATAGCTTCAATTCTCCACTATAATCACATCACAGCCACAACCTCAAAAGCAAAACAATTTTTTTATGTATTAAAAATACTTATAGATTCAAATACAAAATACAATGGCAGATATTTTTATAAGTAGCTTATAAAGTCAAAATTAAAAAAAAAAGTTGAATAATTGAACCGGGCAAAATACTCATCAAAGTATATGAAATACAAAATACCCGGAAAAAAGTTTTTGAAATACAAAATACTTAGAACCCAGGTATTTGAAATACGAATGTATTGTGAAATAGTGCATAGCCCAGGCTTTATTATTCGACAATAGCTTATTTAAAAATTAAACTGTTTTCTAAGGCCAATACCTGAAATTATTAATGATTATTATTTTTTTTTTTTAATTTTACTACTTATTTCTAACATTTACTATTTCTTTTTTTACAGGTTTTGATCAAATTCATTTAAGCTTTCATCTAACATCTATCTATGATCATAGTATTTTTGAAGCATTCAGTAAAGTTGTACAAAAATTGATACCACAATTACCAACGTTAGAAAATTTATTAAATATATTAATATCGGTATAAATTTTATCTTATATTTTGTGAATTTTATTATTTTTTGAAAATAAACTTATTCATAAATGTAATTTTATTTTTAGAATTCAGCAATAGAAAAAGCCTTTCTATTTGATGTTGTTTCTAAAATATATATAGCTACTGATTCTTCCCCTGTTGACATGCAAAGTTATGAATTATGTTGCGATATGATTGACGTGGCTATTGACATATCATGTATTTATGGGTAAATATTTTTATTTTTAATATTTTTTCTTTTTTAGCTTCTTGTATTTATCTTATCTTATCTTATCTTATTATTAAATGAGCAATGTACGTTTGTTTGTAAGCACATAAATAAGTTCCCGAAAACGGCTCTAACGATTTCTTTCCAATTTTAAATATTTACTAATTGCTTTATAGAAAACAAATTACGTTAGGTCTAGTCTTTGGGAAACTTCGAGTACTAGTACTTTACTGATGTTCTACTGTTTTAGTTTTTTCCAATTAAAAAAAAAAAAAAAAAACGACCGAGCAACCAACTAATCAGTCAACCCGGAACTATATCTTATTTACGAAAAAAATTCGGCGATACCTATTTATTCAAATTCAGTTTCATGTTTTGGATAAAATCTGCTTTTTTACAGAATATTAAATGTATTAAATTTTTTTTTTTTTCCAAGACAATTTAGACACTGTCTGTCCCTCTTTTTCTAATTGGTTATCCACTATAATTTAATAAAATTTATTCCGCTTGAAATAATTAACGAACCCTTAAGCATAAAAGGCATTTCAATTTCCTCTGCACTACAGCCAAATGGTAAATTTGACTCATTTTTCCTACAAACAAGATATGAGGCAAAAATTGAATACATCACAGATAACTTTAGAGCCTCCTAGTAGACGCGTGACCAATCAGATAAACTGTGCATTACAACTCAACTCAGATCTACCCATCACAAAGGGCCTTCAAGGCGTAAATGTGCTCCCCTTCTGGTCTCTAAAATGTATATTCTCATTTTGGCATTGAAATCTTTTGAAAACCACTTTACTCCTGTTTTTCAGAGGAAAGATAGGAGAAATGGTTGCCATGGTATCAAAATAGTAATATTTTCTCACCAGATTTTTGACAATATAATGTTTCGGACTAATTTTATTGACCCATCTTCCTTCTTTCAAAATTGAAAGTCTCGGAGTTGGCCATTTGGGTGCAAGCGGTCCCGAACCAGAGAAAGGGGGTCCAGGGGGCAAAGCCCGCCGAAGGCGGGATTTACGCAATTACCGAAGGATTTGCTTTACATGAACGTTTTTGCTGAATAATGCTTTGAATTATTTTTTTTTAAATTATATAAATATACGTAAAATAAGTTCAAATAATTTAATATTGGAGGTTTTTTTATAGCTGTGTAGTTGATGTAGTAGGATAATAAAAGAGAGAGCAGCTAGTTTTCTTTTCTTTTATTAAACCCTCATTGCTGACGTTTCGGTCCTGTTTAGGGCCATCTTCAGAGCATTAGGGTTGTCAATATAAATTTTAATTTCCATATTTCACCTATATTTAACATAGTTGGTCGATTTTATAACAATATATATTATGATAAGTAGGTGAGATATTTTATAATGGTAGTCTGCGAGTAAAATTCTGTGACTGTTCTATCGAGTTTAGTTCATCTGCGAGTAAAATTCTGTGACTGTTCTATCGAGTTTAGTTCATAAACTAAACTCGATAGAACAGTCACAGAATTTACTCGCAGACTACCATTATAAAATATCTCACCTACTTATCATAATATATATTGTTATAAAATCGACCAACTATGTTAAATATAGGTGAAATATGGAAATTAAAATTTATATTGACAACCCTAATGCTCTGAAGATGGCCCTAAACAGGACCGAAACGTCAGCAATGAGGGTTTAATAAAAGAAAAGAAAACTAGCTGCTCTCTCTTTTTATTATCCTACTACAAGTTCAAATAAGCACGGAGGGGAAAAATGCATAAAAACTCCAAAAAGCAATCTCAATACGCTTAGTTTTGCGTAATTCGTGTAGAAAATTAAATATCTAATGGTTGCTTATAATATTCACCAATAAGCATTTTGCTTAATATCCGAACTTTAATACTTTATAATACAATATCTAATATAAATTTGTTTCTTCTTTTCAGCCTTTCAGAAGACACTGAAGCAAGTGCTTTTGACAATCAAAGTTCTAGTTTAATTAAATTAAATAACGGTACTATATTATATTTACGCGAAGTGAATAAATTTCTTGCTTTGGTCTGCATTTTACGAGAAGATAATTTTGATCGCCAAGGTGTTATTGATTATAATTTCCTCTGCTTTCGCGAGGCGATCCAACAAGTGTTTGAATTAAGGAACAAGAATCTCCAAACATTGGCAGAGAAACAGAATGCTCTCATTAACAATACTCAACAACCGCAACAGCAACAGGCAACTAACACAGTGACAAGTAGCACAGTAACAACAGTAACAGCCAATGGGGCACCAATTACTTCTACACCAGCTGGCACATCCAAAACAGCACCTTCTCTGGTCGATTCTTCATCGGCTTTGAAATCCTCTAAGATACAAAATAATACAAATTCGATTGGGACTTAATATACGATGGTATATTTTATTTTATTAAAATTTATTACCTCCTTCCATTGATCCCTTTTTATTTATATTACATATTCAAATATATTAAATAAATATCTATTTTATTGTATCATATTAAAAAAAAAACATTGGTTCCTGAAAAATAATAATTTTTTTTTTTTTCAATCAATTCCTTGCAATCCATTAAAAGTTTTTAATATTTTTTAAAACAAAAATGAACAATAGTGTAATTTTTTATTATTATAATTATTTTTAGGTCCTAGACATTAAAAGGGATTTTTATAAATTATGATACAATTATCTTTGCCATTATTATTTATTTATACCATTTGGTATCTAAATCATTTAAATACATTTTCTTAAGGCTACCTTTATTTATTTAAATCTTTTGGATACTAATTGCTATAGATAAATGTGTCTGTTTAAATCGGATTTTTATTTAAATATTATTTTTTTTCTTGATTTAAAGGATCCAGACCCCGGGGATTTATTCCCCCTATCCCCCTCTTTTTACGGTCTTACTTATCTCTCCAATCAGTATGAATTGTGGCCGAAAAAGACCTTAAAAAAAATAGTTAAAAAATAGTTTGAATTATGAAATTTCTCATAGGAAATATATTGGGGAGAATATTCTTCTGGTTTTAAATATTTAAGGTTGTTCGGACAGTACCCTGTAAGTCATAATAGAATCTAATAAAATTAAAAATTTATATGCATAAATTAATTATTATAATTTAATCGTGAGCTATCATAATTTATAATTGGATTAAGTTGGATTTAATTACCAAAAATAATAAATAAATGACTTTTGACTCAAGTATTTTTTTTACATAATATAGATCTTCAAACATTTGCATTTAACAGCTGTTTATGTTGATCTTCTAAAGATAACAGAAACGGAATAGTAATATTAAATGGGCTCTGTGAGGTTCGTTTAAATACAAACCCCCGGAAGGCGGGCTGAGCGACTATTATTTGTTAAAAATTCACAAATATATTTTATTATCTATTTCAATTTTCGCAATAAATACAAAGATAAATAAAATTTACTTTAAATTGAAGAACAAATATGTGGCATATTAGAAAATTTTCGATAATCCAATTAGTTGTAAAGTGAATGTTTAATTATAATTTATTTATTCTAATTGAGTATTTGGATCGTCTATCAAATATTTGAATGAAATATATATTCCCGCGTCGTTCCCTCAAGAGCCATCTGTCTCGATTGTTGCGCTTCACTTGCGCTAGTGTATTTGTGTATGTGTGAGACTTTTCTCTTTGTTTAGTAGACATCTCGCCAGTGAACAAACAAGATAAAATTTCTTTGTGCCTTCCTTCAAGAAGTGATGCTCAGCCATGTTGGATGCCATTTCTTCAATCAATTTTCCTCTCCAGGATATTTCCTCACTTTCCACGATACCTTTACTTCACAATTTCCAGGTAAACTTCCTTTCCAATCCTTTTTCTTTATGAATTTATGAATTAATATTTTTAATTTACTAACACCAAAAAATAATATCCTTCATGACGACTGGGCAATTTATCTAATGGGGCCTCATAAATGATATAGTTGTATTGAAGAGGATTAATAAATGTTAAAAAAGAAATATTTATATAACTCTTGAGGCAACTTATTTAAGTTTCTAAAAATCTTTGAATTTTTTAAGAAAACTACCTTGAAAGGGCCAGAGATGCCTCCTCTGGGGCCAAAAACGGGGCAAATTCAGTACAATTAAGCGTCCAGAGGAGGCATCTCTGGCCTTTCCAGGGGCATGTAACTGGCATTTTGAGGCTAGAATGTCAGTTTTCATTGCAAGTGACATCTCGTTATCCAAAAATATGGTCGCTTTATAACCTAACTAAATTAAACTTGGCATTTTCAGTCGAAATAAGTTTGAGGTTAAAATTCTCACAGAAGATATTGCCCGATTTGAAAAAAAAAAAAAATTATATCTACAATGTCCATGTGGGTGGGCCACTTTTGCTGGGTATTAGACATTTCGCACCGAAAAAAGTGGCAAAACAACCCACCCTAGTGGGCCACATCTTTATATATATTTCTTCTACGTGTATTACTGAACTCCTCCTAAACGACTGAACCAATTATGATGAAATTTTCTGTGTATGTTTGTGAGTGTCCCGGACAGGTTTTAATTCACAAATAACAATAAGTTAATGAGTAATTAACCGTTAAAATAAGAAAAAATAAAAATTAGGAGAAAGGGTTGCCATGGTAACAAAATATAAATATTTACCCATGTTTACGATTTTTTTTATTTATTTACATTTTAATTCTAAAATATTGGCGTAAATTTTTTGTCTGTGTACCGGGAGAGTCCCGGAAAGGATATGATTCACAAAAATCTTAAAGTTCATGAATAATTAATTAACCGTTAAAATAATCTATATATATAAAAATGAAAAGGGATAATGTATGTACCGGTATGTATATAAGTAGGCGAGCAAGGGGGTCCAGGGGCGCAGCCCCTGGCTAGACTGGAAGCCCCCGCCGAAGGCGGGGCTTTGCGTCTAGTACTCATATAGAAAAGAAAAATTTTTAAGTACTGCTACTTCTATACAATACTGATAATGGCCAATAATAATTGCCAATAATTTCCAAATGTAAGACAGCTTTTTAAGATGAGAAAAAAATATTGTTTTTTTTTGACGTAGCGTCTTAAAAATCATGTGTCTATAGGGGGTAGAACAATTCGATTGATTATCTCGCTCCCCAATACGAATAAATTAAAAAAAAAAATTTTTTATAATTTCCAACAATATTTAAAATTTTAACTCTAAATTTCTCTTTTTGTATTTTTATTTTTTTCGGATTTAGGGGGGCATTTGCCCTCCCCCTCCAAGGTTTTGGAACAAAATAGTAAATTCTGAGCTTAGCCCCCCTACATACAAACAAACTCACACTCTTTTTTTTGCCTTCCCCCCAAGCAAAAACTGAAATGACGTCACTGTCCTTAGCACAAGAATAATTTCTACGTATTCGTTTATTTTAAATATTTCGACCCCAGTGATAGGGAATCATCTTCAGTACAATCAACAGAAGTTTTGCAAATCGTTACTTTCTCCCATCCAATATGACAAGAAGTATTTATTTTTTGGCCGTCGGTCCTTCTAGTAAAATTGATCATCCTTCCGGCCATCCACAAACAATAATTTCTATTGTTAACTTCTATAATTCAAAAAATCCTTGATTACTCTTTTTCACGCCAGATGGCGAGAGTGTGCTTCAATCCGCATACGTCATTTTATTTTCTCCTTTTCAGACATTGATCTCAAGAGTTTGTGGGAATTATTCTGCACTTGGAACATTTCGAGTGTGACTTTTGCAATGACACTTATTCCTTTCACAAATAAATCACCTGATTCAGTGTTTGAGTGAACGTTTAAGGGTGACTTTTCCACGCATGCCATCAACTCCACAATCAAACAAGGTAAATCATCGTTTTTTTTTAAAGTGGAACTTTTTATTTTTTTTTTTTTTTTACAAATTAAATTAACCGTCAATAACCATGTTTTTAATGTCTCACCCTGAAACTTGGGTTGTGATGAAATAAATGTCAAAAATTAATATCTCTCAAAACAAAAATCGATTAAATATCCGAATTTCATTCGTTTTTACAAATTAATTGAAATACATCAGCTGTTTCTTTGTGACGCAATCCCGATTGATTACATATTCTTACATGTAATAATTAAATTTAGTGCAATTATTAACATGATTATCTTAAATTCGTCTGTCATTTATTGATATACATTTGAATTTATGGAAATCATTTTAAAAGAGCCAAATTAATTTTTTTTATTAAAGGAGAAATTAGATTTAGATATTATTAAAGGTTAAAGCAAAAATCAATAATATGTTTTTGTTATGGATATGTCACAGTATTTTTTCTTAAACAAAACAAATATTAAACTTAAATAGGATCTCGTTAAAGGGATAAGAACATTATAATAATAGTAATTAATATCATTTAAACACCAATCACCTGTAAATAACATGTTTTCTGTGCACAAATATTGATCAAATTGAAATGGATCTGTTTTTTCATATTAAACTTTCAATTTGATCATGTTTTATAAGAGATTCCTTTAAAGTTTAAAATAATGATATTCTCTCTTAAGTGATAGACATTTTATCATTATAAAATTAATTTGGATTTGTTTCTTGAATTGTAAATAAATTTTCACCAAAATTGATCACATTGTTGACACTTTTGAGAAGGTCAATAACTTTTATATTGTTAATTTTAAATGAGTCATAGAGCTGTTAAGAAAAGGGAGAGAGATCAATTCTTGGTAAAATAAATAAATATAAGGCAATACTTAAATGCAATCACGGAAACAAGATTCCCACCCTTGGCTAATTAGAGAGTAGATTGTCATTAATTCTTGATATGAGAAATAAATTAAATATTTTATAATAAATTCTCCTAATAGGGCAGATCTGGAAATATCTTGACTCCATAAGTAGTTTAATAAATCATTCCGAGCAGAAACTTCCTTGATGACTTATTTTATTATCATTTTATTATTATATAGTAGATAGAACCTATTTCCTAGGTTTAAATCTGCTGCAAGAAATAATAGGCCCAAGTCTTGAAAAGATCGCGTTAACATCATCAGCTTACAAAAATGTATTTATTTTTACTTTCATTTGTTCTGTCACACCATTTTTAACTTTAATTTATCAATGAATGATTGACCTTTTTTTGGAAATTTAATCAATCGCCTTTTTTCTTAAAAATTCTTTATCGAAATATTTCAAATCTTGATTTCTAGCTATATGCTTAGTTACAAACATTTACATATATTATACAATTACTAATTGATTATATAATTTAGGTAATCACTATTAAAAGCATCTTCAAATGATAGATGAGCCATGAGCTTTCTTCATGATATTTCCTGCATTTATTATATTTAATATATCTATGTGAAGACAAAGCTTTTATCTCGTTAGTTGTTGCTCGAGGTTTCGGCTCTCATTTTAGAAGCCAAGACAGTATATGCCGATCCCCAATTTGGGTCGGCAATAATGCGGCCCTTATCACAAACCACCTCCAGCATTCCTAACTCTTGAAAATTATTCCAAAAGAAAAGGCGAAATTTATAGTAAATTTCAACACTCATTCCGACTTGACACGATTAGAGGGATAAATTTATAAATGATCAATTTCATGTAATCTATGTTCCATACATTTGACAAAAAATACCTTCATCTCTCAGAATTTCCAGAAATTTTTTTTCATAATTTTTTAGAACCTTGCCTCTTTTCTTTAATCAAATCATGATTATTTTTATTATCTACTCTACTCTCCTTCCCCATGGAACCGCCCCTGAGCCTAGAGAGGGATGGATATATTTGCTCTGTACGCTTATTTTTCTTATTTTATATTAAAAAAAAAAGAAAATTTCTTCTCTCATTTTCTATTTTAAGTTGACTTTTTTAATTTGGTGCCAATTTTTGACTGGATGGCCTCCCTTGCCTTCTTGCCAACAATCCTACTTAGCCAGAAAAATAACAAACCAAATTATTCGATCGTTTTTAATATATTTGCTTCTTTTTGCTCTATTGCGAAATTCCATCATTTGCTTTCAAGTTTTATGATTGACTAATTCTAGGACAAGAGGGAATCTCTTCTAAATACAGTAAAACCCCTCTTAACTGGCCTGGTCGGGACCGAGACTCTGGCCGGGTACCCGTTTGGCAGGTTGATCCCAGGGTGGTTAAAAAACCACTCTTTTAGAAAATTTAGAAGATTTTAACCTGTGGTTTTAACCAAACGACCCTTAGTAATCCGAGGTTTGGGTGGAAAATTGATTTTCATTCATTTTTTGTGAAGCAATTGGGCCCTTCCCCTTCCAGTGCGGGTGCATCTGTTGCACCTGCCAAGTTACGCCACTCAATAGGGACTGATTTTCATCTTTCCAAGCGGGTTTTGGAAGAAATGGGTTTCTTTAAAAAATAATTTTTGATCTATTTAGAGTTAAATCTAAATAATTTTTTTCTTTTTATGAAAAACAAGAAAGTAAAAAAGGATTGATCAAAAACCCTTTCCCTTTAATTAATTCTTAAATTAATTTTTAGCTACTGGCACATAAATTGGCCCCTGGCCGAATGGCAAATCTAACAGCAATTTTTAGGCATTTCACATTCCTGAAAAAAAAAAAAAAAACTAAAAATAAAATTTGTTTTCCTGATAAATATATAATGTAAAAGAACAGAAACATGTTTTCCAATTCCAATCTCAGGTAGCTAAATTTACAATAGATAAATTTGACATTTTCAGACTATTTATTATTTCTAATCTTTTAAACTTCAATAAATTTTCTTATTATCTATTTAAAATAGTATGAAAAAAAAATAGCGATCGTCTACTAATTCCTGAGGCCTTATAATTTTAAAAATTTTCTTTAAAAATGGGGGAGGGGGAGGGGAAGTGGAAGTGATAATAAAATTTTTCACTTTTTTGCAATAAGAAGAATGTCTGTCAAGCAAATTTAAATCTGCTGATTATTTTTACTTTCTCTTACCTCTATATATATATGTTAATATATAGAAAGAGAAAGTATTGAATCCATGTCAAAAATTCGATGTCGAGATTTTGAGGTCCCTTGAATCATTATATTAAAAAAATTTTCACAAATTCGTTTAAAAGCTTTTATTAAATAAAAGAAGGAAAGAAATGTGAGGAAAAATGATAATTAAAAGACAAAATAACATCTTTTGTTAATAAATTAGAATTTTACCAATAAAATCTCATAATTTTGATTAGTTTAAGTAACATTTTTTTTTTTTTTTTACTCATGTTCGTTTTTTCTTTAGAAGCATGTTTATTAGAACAGAACTTTTCATAAATATTATTATCAAAAAACGCAGATATATGTGACTCCATTATTTATATTAATAGCCCTCAACATTCAAATTTTAAATCATCTGGAACATTGCGGAATGATGAATGATAGGCAATATGGTTTCAGGCATGCTCGTTCGACTGGGGATATTTTGAGCTTTGTCACACACCTCTGGAACAAAGCCATGGAAATGAAAGGGGAAACTATTGCAGTTGCTCTTGACATTTCGAAGGCTTTCGATCAGGTATGGCATAAAAATCTTTATGCTAAACTTCCATCTTTTGGCCTATCCTCTGAGCTGTGCCAGTGGATCAAGAGCTTTCTAACGGAGCGAAAGATCTCGGTTGTAGTCGACGGTGTGTCTTCTATTCCGCATTCAATCAACGCAGGTGTTCCCCAGGGTTCTGTCCTCTCTCCCACCCTATTCCTTATGTACATTAACGATCTCATGGGAGTAACCTCCAACCCAATTCATTGCTTTGCTGATGACAGTACCCTGCACTCAGTCAGGACTGGTGAAGCCTCATCCACTGGTCGTCTGGGGGCTGTGTCGTCGATAAATGATGATCTTGGTCTCTTGGAGGAATGGGGAAACCTCAATCAAGTAAAATTCAATTCCCAAAAAACCCAATGTTGTTTAATTTCTAGACAAAAAAATAGGATTTGCCCTCCCCTTATTTACAGCAATAATAGTCTCGAGTTCAAAGATTCATTTTCTGTTCTGGGAGTGACAGTTACATCTGATCTCTCCTGGAGCAACCACATCTCTTCTGTGGTTAAATCTACCGCAAGGAAATTGGGTTTCCTATTCAAAACGAAGCGTTACTTTTCCTCCCAACAACTCCTAATCCTCTATAAAGCCCAAATTCGGCCGTGTCTTGAATATTGTTCCCACCTTTGGCGAGGGGCGTCGAAAGACGCTCTCTCCTCCTTGGAAGCCATACAGAGGCGTGCAATTAGACTGATAGGTGATTCTACCCTTACTGCATCCTTACAGTCACTAGATCATAGAAGAAGAGTATCTGCACTATCTCTCTTCTACAGGTATTACCATGGTCAATGCTCTGCCGAATTAAAATCAATTATCCCACCCAATGCAACATATTCACGGAACACAAGAGAGGCATCTTCCCAGCATCCCTATGCTGTTCAGATCACGACTAACAGAACAAATCAATTTCATTCTTCCTTTGTCCCCATGACCTCCCGTGATTGGAACAAGCTCCCTGCGTCTATCTTCCCCAAAACCTACAATCTTCAGACTTTCAAGTCTAACCTCAACAGGCATCTTCTCAGTTCCCGCAGTTGAGTTTCCCCTTTATGCTTCTCCTTTTGTTTTTATTTTCTTCCTGGCTGCATGTGACTATTGGTCATTATAGGTCTTCGGACCTTATGCACCCATTCCAAAAAAAAAAAAAAAAAAACTATTTTATTATACTTGATCTAAATTTTTAGCAAAATATTTATACTTTTCATCACTTCCTCAAAAAAAAAAAAAAAAAAAATTTAGACAACTAACGAAAAATATTTTTTAATGGAAGGGATAACATTCTCTTAACTTCTAAAAAATAATAATAAATCAACTACACTTTGTTATTAAATCCGATTATGAAAATAATTTGATTTTTTTGACATTACTATTTACTTATTGAAGCTCTTAGTTTGTTGAAATTTAAACAAAAAAAAAAAAATTCTTCATTAAAACACAAGAATGTAGGAACCTATAAACAGTAGCCCCAGGGATGGGGACAAGAGAGGTTCCTTTCCCCTTCTTGTATGCGCCACTGTAACTCCACCTCCTCGACAATACAAATTTTGGGACCCCTAAACAAAATCTAATTATGAAATAATTTTTACCTTATTCAATTCTCTCGACATTTCTGCTGATTCTTCCGGTTTTGTTCAGAACGCATTGTGTGATTCCCGTAACTTGAGCGCCTGCTGGTTACGTCAAATGTCTTGACACAACTTCTCTTGCACTTATCACTTATCTGCAAGAGCCAGGGTTGGACAAAAGACCAGAAGAATCTGCAGAAATGTCTATATAATTGAATAAAGTAAAAATTATTCTTTTTTTGACTACCTTTTTTTCATTCACCATCTTCGGACATTCGGCCTCTATCTCGTGTATATATGGCATAATTAATTTAATTATATAAAATTTAATAACATATTAAAATGTTATTAATCCATTGAAACTTTCTCAACTTGATCTTTGAATTTTATATAAAACGAACAGTTCAAGGTCTAGGCAAAATATCCACTTGATCATATGAATAATATCTTTATCATTAAAAAAAAAAATACTTGTATTTTAAACTTTATAAATTTTGAAATATCATCCAAGTGTTTATCTAGTTTGACGCAAATAATTTGAAAATCAAAAAAACAAAAAAATGATAATAAGGGTTGGATATTATTGTTTTTATTTCATGTTCTTATTTAAAACAAACAAATTTATTCGCTATCAAAATAAAAATCTAAATTTATAATTCAGTCTGTCAGTAAAATATATTCTTTTTTTGGTGGGGATAGCAGTGGCGGCTCGTGACCGAGACAACTGGGTAGGCGACAAATATATATATATATTATATATATATATTACTTACGAAAAATAGAAAAAAAGAAAGAAAAAAGGCGTATTTATTTATTTTTGTAAATTAAATCTATTCGCCTATCTTTTAATTTAGAAAATAATTCAATAATTTGATCTGTGAAGTTAACTTGTTTCGAAATTTGCATTAATAAATCATCATGAGAAATTGCGCTCTACGGTAACACTTGTCATCGGCTTGGCATAGGCTACTTAGTTCATCGCCTAACCGTTCGACTTATAGCGCTAGCTATCACTGCTGTGCGCATGCGCGACTGTCTAGAAATGTGGGCAGCGGAGTGTGGAGTACAGGCAGTAAATAGGCAAAGAAAAATATCGCCTATACTTTATAAATACGAGGTTCTGAAGTGTTTCAAATTTTTTTTTTTTGCAAAATCATATATATTAATTAATAAATATAGGTCTAGTAATTATTTTATGAAACTAAATATTTTTAAACTTAATAAATATAATAAAATTGATAAATATTTTTCATCTGTATATTTATAAGGTAGGCGTCGCCTACCTTGCCTACCCTAGCGAGCCGCCACTGGGGGATAGACGGAATAAAATTTATTCTTAATTTCGGCAATTTAAAGGAGTATTCTGTACTTGTTATCCAGAATATAAATACAAATCAAATTTTTAAGTATTAATTTTTAAAATTTTACATTAAAAATAATTTTTTTTCAAATCTCGGGGGGGGGGGGGGGGTAATTACCCCCTTTACCCCCTTGTATCCGCCCTTGAAAGCGGCAAACATTTTCCGCAGGACGGAAAAAATCTCGTTTTGAACACACCTTTGGGGGACCGTGGACTTCGAAAGGTTGGGAAACACTGCTCTAGAGTAAAAATATAAATTACAAATCGCTCTATGATTATGAATAAAACAAATAATAAATTAACATAAACAAATGAAGCAACCTTGTTGATTATTTAAACAAAATATTTGAAAAAAAAAAAAAAAAAAAAAACTTTAAAATGCGTAAATGAAATAAAAAGATTATTTTATTGATAAGTAAATATGAAAATTAAACAATTTCCTCTACTATCTTAGTTATATTTCTATTATCAAATTATTTGTTATTAAAGTTTTTCAAAATAATCCTACAGTACTTCAAAATATCCAAACTTATAACTCCAAACGGTAAAGATAATTTTCAAGCAAATGAAGCTTGATAAAGACATTGTTACACTACCAACGAACCTGACATTCTAACACCTATTTGGTCCTGACTCCAATTGACAACAAAATATAAATGGATGTATTTTATGAGGTAGTGCTCCGTAAGCCGTATGCCATAGAGCTTTTGGAGTAGTTGACATATTTGTACTAGCAGATCAATCATTCCACCACAAATCCTGAATCATTGCACAATGATAACCTGTTATCATGTTTAGTATAATTTTTTATCTATCATCATTTTAAATTGTCAAGGTCGGTAGCAAAAAAAAAATAAATTGATGATAATATTGAATTTTTTTTTTCAATACTTGAGATTATTTATTTTAATTAGTGCTTCAGATCTATTGTTTAATTTTACATAAACAAAAACTCCTTCTTAAGGATGTTGTTTTTATCACACCCACTTTATATATTCGCACTTTAAATTCTTGAAATTGAAATTTTAAAATAAATTTAATCAATCGAGTTTATATTTTATCTTATTTATAGCTAAAAAATTATGTTGATATCAAATAAGTATTTGTTTATTAGGATAACATCAAAATAATACGATCCACATGATCTCTTGATGATTGTCATGTGACCACACTTAAGATTCCCTAGATACTTGTCATCTTAGACATATTGGCAGTAGTTGATAATATGAATTTCCTTGTTTAATTTTCTTTTTTTTTTTGCAAAAATCGAGATAAACAAAACCCGAACTGATTTGAAAAAAATACTTTTTTTTTCGAAAAAAAAAAAAATGTATTTTTAATGTTTTAAAAATTCTGGCAAACAAGTACAGAATGCGCCTTTAAATTACCGAAATTAAAAAAATATAGTGTGCTGTGCGACGAGTCACACCAGATTACCCCCCCCCCGAGAAACTCCCTTGGATCCGCCCTTGCTATAGGTACCTAATATTATACTGTAATTCTTCTTTGAAAATTTGGCAATCTCACATTTAATTATTGGCACCTATTCGAAAGAATTATTTTTATTTTAATAAATACGTTATATTGATATTTAATCGGAGGCATATTTGTCTAATAATATGGCCTGTGAGATGGCGTCTCCTCTGACCTCATTTTCATTTTCATTTTTGTTTGTGTGGATTTTCTTGACTCGATCCGGTGTGCATGTTCTTTTGATTCATCTCTGTGTGTTTGTGGTGTGTGTGTGTGTGTGTATGCTGATGTGGATGAGTGGTAGTGTCCCCACACTCGAGACATATGCGCTCAGTGGGACTTTTGTGATTGATAATTTGTTGTTGTAAAAAAAAAAAAATATATATATATATATAATAGAATTTGTTAAGTATTTATTGTAAAAAAATTGTAAATTGTAAAAATATTGTAATAAGTATTGAATATTGAATATAATGTATATGTGAAATATTAAAAAATTTAAAATAGGCTAATAAAAAATTGTAACAAAAAAATTTTCGAATTTCCAATATAATAAATCATATTCTTTATTTTTATCTTGAATTTAAATGAATTAGCTATCGAATAGGGTCGAATTTAATAAACAAAGCAAAAAATTCTTATATAATTCTACTCTTTAAAAATACGAAAAAAGTTGGCTTACTAATGTTTATTCTTAACCATTTTCTAACCTCACTTCACCTTTTTAAAAATAAATTTTGCCTTTGTCTAGTATCCCAGGTGTAAGGAAATATTTATTCAATCCAATGCAGACATGAGATCGTTATTGACTTTTTTCAGGTCAGAAAGTAACGTGAGTGAGCAAGAGAAATTCCCCAAAATCGAACCGAACAATCCGATTCTAAATACAGTAGATGACTTTTTTTATCATTTTGTCTTTAGTTACCAATCTTTATATTTCACAAATTTGTATGTTTGTTTGTTGGTGGACCAAGCGCTCCATGGCCCCCAGGAATCAAGCCCAAGATCTCCAGCATTTCCGGGGGTTCAGTGTTATATAATATTCCTTTTGCACCGGATCCTCGACCAACACCAACAATACTTTCTCTATAGGTTTGTTCGTTTCACTTGCCATGATAAAAAGTGCACACTATGTTGATCAAAAGGTGCAAGTTTTGCTACAAACAGACCTTACCCTTATATATGCAAGTTGACCGTGCATTTAGTTGAGAAATTTTTAAACCAGGAAGGGACTGACATCTTGGTCTTCTCTAATACTCTTCTGTAAGCAGCAAAGCCCTTATCGGTGACCTGGTGCAAGTGAAGCACACTGATGCCCCGGAGGAGATCCTGGGTTTCATTTCCGGGGCAACGAGACTTTTGGCCCACCATCAAATACTCACAAATTTGTTAAATATATTGATGACTTGTCAGGTCCAAATCGATTGAATGTTAATATCTTTAAATTTAATTTTCAAGTTCTATATATCGTCGGTCCAGTTCAAGACTGGTCTAAATATCTTTTTTTAATTCTCACTAAAATTCTCTTCTTAGAGTAATGCACTGTCAACTTGCATATATAGGGAAGTCAGTTATTTTGGTCGATGGCCTGGTGCAAAGGATACCACACCGTTGCCCTGAAAAGGCTGGAGATCCTGGGTTCGATCCTCGAGGGCCATGGGGCGCTTGGTCTGTAAACAAAAACCTTAAAGCCAAAGCGTTAGCATTTAGTAAATAGTGTTAAAAATTAATGCCATGTCTAGGGAGTGCCTTTAATATTTTAACGTCGTATTTAAAATAAAAATGGCGTCTTAACATAAAAAGTAAGATTATGATTTTGATAGCTTTGAAATAAAAGCAACATGTTAACGTCACTGTTAAAACTTTGTTTAGAGAATAACGCTGATTGTTTTTACATTACTTTTAACACCCATTTGTTGATTTTAAATTTTAACGTCTGTTTTTAGAGAATAGACCTGATTGTGTGTTAGATCAAGAAAAGGAAACAAATATTGAAATATTTGAACCTGCAAACAAAATTTCCGGCGAAATTGGAAAATTGAATTAATATGAGATAATTTCTTATTATTAAATTAATCATTGCTTCCTCTATTCTTCATTGAATGTATGTGAAAACATGATAATTTTTTTCAAACAAGGCTACAATACATTTTCGTTTACTGAATAGGCCTTACTATATAGAGTGGCTTAACAGGAAATTAATGTATGAGCAAGAAAATAAGATTAACTTACACTAACTAGAAATTTTTTAATTATCATTCAGACCTACGTTTTTTTTTTTTTTTGTTTTTTTTTTTTTTAATTGTGATTTTTCATTATTTTATTTTTAGTTCCTTGTGTACGATATATTGATATATTTTGGAAATTGTATTGTAATTATCAAAAATCTGGTGTGACTGGTCGCACAGCACACGACTTTCTCTTTGGTAATTGAGAGTTGGTTCTGTGATGTACATACCAGATTTTTGTGCTGACATATAAAAAAAAATTTAATAAAATTTGAAGTATATTTAAAATTTAAACTTTTTTTTGGGAGGTCGTAATTTGCCCAGCATTTCCCCTTCACGGTCAACCAGCATACAAAAGCAAATGAATTTATGCAAGTTTTTTTGCCACTCACACTTTTTTCTCATTCACACTCTCACATTCACACAGTCTTTTCGGCAATTTAGGCCTTATATTTTATTTAAGCCATTTGGTATCCAAATGGCTTGAATAAAATCATCGGAATGCCTGGGATTTGAACCCGCGATCCTTGGTATACAAGGCCAGCACACAAATCCCTACACCAAGCCCGCGGGCTTTGCAAGCTTATATCTTAATAAATTTATATCTTCAATTAAATGCAGTGTTAAATAGGCCTAGTAGAAAAGAAATGACATTGCCTCCCAAAGTAAGATTTTATTTTGTGGTTGATAATCATTTATTTATTTTACCTTCCTTCTATATTTCCTCTCTCTTTATGGAAATTTCCAAATCGATATCACATATTTTCGTAGGGAAACCCTAACCATGCGATGTTTTTTTCTTTGCTTAAAAACGATTGACTTGATAATTAACTATCTACAGATGTTTTTCATCCAAAGCAACTTTTCTACTATGCTGCGAATAATCGACACTTAGTATTACGTCGCAAGCAAGCCCCTTACATTGCGCACTGTTTATGTTATTAGGGCCCTTTGTCCTTGGTCCACGTGCGAACAACTCTCCCACCAGGCGTATTTTTGCAACGAATACTGAGTGCAAAGTCAGGACAGTTGCCCTGGGTGTGTTCTGCGACGTCACCGTGGCCGGGGACGAGGCCCCCGCCGTCACCAGGGTCAGATCACATGTCTCCTCTTCATTTACCATTTCTGAACCCACTGACAAATTTTGTCAATTATCCATTAAACATTCAAATCGACCTCTATATCCTATATTATAATCGTTTCACGTTGTATTTGATTAACAAAAAAAATATTCCGTAAATAAATAGCCGACGTGCCTGTAGACTAAATAAATCTTCACTATAAGGCCCAGCATCTGTAAATTTTAGATTTGAGACTAAATAAAATATAAATAATTTGTTTTTCTGCTCTTTTTTAAAAATTAACCTAGCTTTGTAAATTTTCAACTTTTTCATTTCATGGCATTTTTTGGCCTATTTTTCTTGGACTGCGAGGAATCAACCGGAGCTCTCATTTGTGAATTAGAAACTCGTTTAACTCCTCGGATAATTAATTTCTCACTTTGACTTTTACATCTTATTATTTCTTTTTAAGGTCTTTTTTGTCATCAGAGGCCATCTTGACCCCTAGCCCAATAGTCAACACTTCTACCACCTATGCATTGGCCTAGGGGCTAATATATCTTATTAAATAAAACTACGTAGCTCTTTTTTAGAACAAAAACTGTCCACCATCGATATAAGATATCTGTCTCTCATCCCCTTTTCCCAAGTGAATAACTTTATCTAATTTACAATTTAAATATTATTAATTTAAAATTAGTCATTGCGTTTGGATAAATATTGAAAAAAGATATGGATGGGTGTAACCAAGAAAAGATTGTTGTGAGATTTGAATATACAAGAAATTATATTTATCACGCTCGGGTCCGTGAAAATTCTTATAATTATTATTTAATAAATCAAACAGCCGAAAAAGATAGGGATGCCGCCGGGAGTCGAACCACGGATCTGCCGACATGGTACTCAGCCCTACCGTAGTTAGTAAATATTTATTAAAAAATTTAACATATAGCAACTGGGGTTTGATTGATCTGCCCCCTCCCCCCTTCCCAGAATATAAAATACAAACATATTAACATGTTTACAAAGACCAAGACCTTCAAAATATAATTAGAAAACAGTGATTTTGGGTAACGCAGTTCCTATTCTCTCTCTTTCTCCCCCCCCCCTCACAGTCACTAAAAAATTCTGTATCATTATATACTGTTATCTTATAAAAAACAAGAAAAATAATTTGAATATTCTAATTTTATTATTAAGGTTGTTCGGACATTAAGCACTTTGGTAGATTAAAAGCTAATTTTTTAATATGTTATTAATCACTATCAAATACGTATAAAATAAAATTTTGAAGCAGATCTGACACAGGGTTATCGTGTAATTAATTTTTAAAAATTGAAATTTAACATGTAGCCTATGGGGAATAACGACGAAATTCACACATATCGAATTATATAGGCATCTGTGCAAATGATACAAAAACAAAAAAAACTTACATTTTATTAATTCACTTCCGAGGAATACGTTAAAAATAAAACCAAAGTTTCTGCCGACCGCTTTTAAAGATATTTTAACAAGAAAGTCAAAAAATTCTCCAAAATGACAGTCGCTAATATTTAAAAATAATGAATTCTCGAGAGTCAGACCAGCCTGGCAACGTCGCATAGCATAAGTGTCTTATCTCTATGTCAGATACATTTTTTTTCAATTTTACAATATTTTTTCTCGCAAATCGTCCATTGTGTTTAAACTGATTTGCATTAAACATTGTAATATATTAAATAAAATAAAATTTAAGGCGTTTAAGATTTAAAATAGATAGTTGATGAATGCAATGTTGCCAGTTCTATATTACGTGAAAAACTGCTCGAGTCAAAAGTCATTCATTTATTATTTTTGGTAATTAAATTATTAACTTAATCCAATTATAAACTATGATAGGTCACGACTAAATTATAATAAGGGAATTTTGGCATTCAAATTTTTAATTTTATTTAAAAAAATTTAGATTCTATTATGACTTACGATGTACTATCCGAACAACCTTAATTTTAACAATACATAAATTTTTATTATTTTATTCTTTTTTTTTACTTTCTCTTACCTATGTATATATGTAATATTTATATAGAGAGAAAGTATTGGATTCATGTCAAAAATTCGATGTCGAGATTTTGATGGATCTTCACGTTTTGAGGTCCCCTGAATCCAAAAAAGTGGGTTTTCGCGACATGGTCTGTCTGTGTGTGTGTGTGTGTGTGTGTCTGTGTGTTGTGTGTCTGTGAACAAAATATCTCAAGAACGAAAAGAGCCAGGGAGGTTGAAATTTTATATTTAAGTTAGGCACCCCCATGGGACGTGACACGAAGCTTTTGAACAAAATCGGCCAAAAAGTACTAGCACTTTACTGATTCACTTTTTCAGTTTTTTTTCGATTTTCTCAAATTTACTCCAACGATTTTTTTTTAAATTCAAAAATCAATTATTTTTTAGATGCTCTTTAAAATGTATATTCTCATTTTGCGATTGAAATCTTCTGAAGACCACTTTACTCTTTGTATTTCATAGGGAAGATAGGAGAAATGGTTGCCATGGTAACAAAAATATAAATATTTTCCCCATACTTGTAAATTTTACATCTTGAATTCAATTGTACCCTACTGTCGGAAACTAAATACATGTCGACACAAAAAATCTGGTGTGACAAGCACAGTACACAACTTTCGATTACCGAAGGTAAGAGAAAGTTGTGTGCTGTGCGCCAGTCACACCAGATTTTTTTAAGTACATTTCTCAACTTGATCTTTTAATTTATGCATGATTTATTATTTTATCTCTTTTTTTTTAAATTATCTATTCAAATCATTTTACGTGTTATTTACATTTGCGAGTCGAATTTTGCGCTCTCTCAAGGATAATGCTATTTGGAGACGTCATCGAGGATATCTTGAGAGAGTGGTTTGTTGTTGTTTTGGTGTTGAATGGGCTCACCACGTGTTATGGCGTCACGGACGTACGTTCTTTTCCTGATCTCTGATTGGCTGATTCAGGAGGCGTGAGGCTTATAAGGTCTTAGGGTGGGGGTACTCACACATCTTAACTGATACGATTGGATCTACTTAAGTAAGGTATAACAATCGCAATCGCGCATTAGACTTTGAGTTTTTGCATCGTACACTATACGTGAAAGTTATTTTATTTCATTTCAATCATTCTATTTTTTTATCTTCTTTGTTATTAATCAAGGTAGGTAATTTCTACATCGTCTTTTATTCATTAACCATATTAGAACAACTGGAACAAATCAGTTTAATCAAACGATTGCATTACTTCCTATTAAATATCAGGAATTTGCTTACAATTAAAAACCACTGCGGGTTGCTTTACTCCCCTGCTGATCATTTTTTAATAATCTCAACTAATTTTAGATTCATCTCACGTCAATTTCTTTTTTTATTCTTCTATATCCTAATTATTTGGGGTTTTTTTTTTCTTGTAACTTATCATGTGACATATCAATTTAACATTCCTCTATCAGGCTTTCACTATTTTCTTCTCTCCATTCAAAAAACATATCATCTTATACGCCACTGCTAACTACAACCGCTAGTCTCTTGTCTTAATCCGGCACTGGGTCAGGGTCGTTTCTACGCTCAACACGCGCTATACTATGGACGTAAACAAATCCTATAAATTATTACTATTATTAAAGTTTTTTTACCAAAATGGAGAAATGTAGATTTTATTTTTATTAGTTAAAGGTGGAGAGGAGTCGTATCACAAATTATTTACTCATTGTTATCTTCATTGTCGTCATTCACACATTTTGGTGCTCATCGGATTGTATTTTTGGAGGCCCTTTGTTCTGTTTTATATTATTAATTATTAGAAACAATTAACTTACAGCTCTTAAAGAACTAATTTAATATTGATAAAAGAAAATAAATAAAATTAGGGGTTTGTAAAATTGTAAATTATCCACTGTTTACTTCCATTTTTTTTCCTTTTTCCGCTGCAGAGGTCATTTAAGATTCAATTTCTATATCTAGATATATTTTAAAATTAAATGGCTTGCCAACCAGGACACGTTCAAATGCTGGTTTCCGGAGCCACCCACCCTTGTTCCCTCCAAGCTTGATCACAAAGATCTTGAGTTAGGGGGTGATAAAATTTTTCTTGTCAGGCCAGCCTTCAATGCAACTTATATAAAATTTTTTGCTTTACTATATTTAAAATATATTAATATTGTTTAAGACTTTTGGTAATTTAGTAGTATTAAGCCTACTTTTTAAAAAATTTACTATAATATTTCGAATCTTATAACCAGTAATTATCATAAATTATTGTGATGAAAGTAGCACTAGCTTTATCTTTGATAAAAGGAAACTTCTGGATGGCATAAAATAGACCTATTTCTTAAATAAAAAAAACATTTTTTTAATTTTAAATTTAGTTTTACCTAAATCTAATTAATTGAAATTGATAATATCAAAACCTTAACAAAATTTTTTATCGTAATTTTTCCATCTCATTTGGACTTTGATGTGATTACGAGATTAAAATCTCATGAATCATCAATATTCATTGTTTTTTTTACCGCTAAATAAGATTAGTAGATGCTTTTTTCTATTTAAGGCTTCTAAATAATCAATTTTACTTCCAGCAATTTTAATAATCTATTGCAATAGTATTGAGACTAAAGCCTGGTAGTTAGGCAGCCCAAATGGCACAAGCTTACTAAACTTTTAGGAGAGATCCCAGAGCCCCCAGACAATACTCATTTTCTCACAAATAAAATGTATTGGATAAAGTAGTGTTAGTACGTACTTTGAGTGTAAGCATATTTGCAAATTTGGTCCGTGGGCCAATTTATAGGTAACCAAGTGCCAAACATTGGTAAAAATAGTACTAACTATACTTATTTTCTCATTCTTGATTTTTACGTATATTTTTAGAGAATATTGTTAAAAGTTAATAATCAATACTGCCAGACACTTACCATGGGCCATAACTCTTGCCAGACGCTTCAAAGTTACCAAAAAAAGTATGAAACTATACTCATTTTCTCATTCTTGATTTTTATATATGATATTCAGGGAACCATTTCAAAACTAATTGTAAGCTGCCAGACCAATCCGTTGGGCCAAACATCCCGCCAGACACACCTAAAGTGTCGCTATGCATGTGTAAAGATAGGGAAAAACAATACTAACTTTTCTCAAAGTCTCAGAGCTGATTTTTATGTATGTTTTAGAGAATATTGTTAAAAGTTAATAATCAATACTGCCAGACACTTACCATGGGCCATAACTCTTGCCAGACGCTTCAAAGTTACCAAAAAAATTATGTAACTATACTTATTTTCTCATTCTTGATTTTTATATATGATATTCAGGGAACTATTTCAAGACTATTTGTAAGCTGCCAGACCAATCGGTTGGGCCAAACATCCCGCCAGACATAAATAAAGTGTCCTAGACGTCTGAGCGCGAGCAGGATATGTGGATAGTTTTATAACATACATAGCTTTATAAAATTTATGTTAATAATGGTCTAATGGAAAGCTTCAGTAAAAAATAAGTAATATTTTAACGCTCAATTAAAACGTTAATTAAAGAATAATAAAATATTAATACTTTTGAACTCTTAATGAAAATTATGAACAAACGAACAGCAATAAAATAGTAGTTTATTGGTTTTTAATAATAAGTAAAAAACAGGAATATTTTTGAATTGAATTGGTCGTATAAATGACCATTCATTAAAAAGATATGAAATATAAATATGCTCGCGCTCAGACGTTTAGCGACACTTTATCTATGTCTGGCGGAATGTTTGGCCCATACGATTGGTCTGGCAGCTTACAAATAGTCTTGGAATACTTCTCTGAATATCATATATAAAAATCAAGAATGAGAAAATAAGTTAGCTTAAAGTTAGTTCATCTTTTCGGGAGCTTTGAAGCGTCTGGTAAGAGTTATGGCCGATGGTAGGTGTCTGGCAGTATTGATTATTAACTTTTAACAATATTCTCTAAAACACACATAAAAATCAGCTCTGAGACTTTGAGAAAAGTTAGTATTGTTTTTCCCTATCTTTAGCACATTCATAGCGACACTTTAGGTTGTCTGGCGGGATGTTTGGCCCAACCGATTGGTCTGGCAGCTTACAATTAGTTTTGAAATGGTTCCCTGAATATCATATATAAAATCAAGAATGAGAAAATGAGTATAGTTTCATACTTTGGTAACTTTGAAGCGTCTGCAAGAGTTATCAGGGTCGGCAGTATTGATTATAACTTTTAACAATATTCTCTATATATACGTAAAAATCAAGAATGAGAAAATAAGAAGTTAGACTATTTTACCAATGTCAGTACCTAAAATTGCCCACGACCTTTCAAAACCACTCAAAGACGACTAACACTACACCAACATTTTATTTAAGATCGGCTGATTTTGTTTCTGATTATAACATTGACATTTTAATAATAAATATTTTCTTTTTGAGGTGGGCCAGGGCTTTTGGGCTCATGAATAGAAAATATTTTCAAATTTAATTTTTTTTTATCAATGGTGCGGGGAGGAGGGGAATGCCGAATAAATATACTATCCCGGGGCCAGGCAAGACTTCGACTTTTAACGGCTCCGCATTTCCGGGCTGGTTTTTTTAGTCCCCCACTACTTGAAAGTAGTTAATTTACTTGTATTCCCGTTGAAATTTATTTGTAAAATTTTTTATGACAACATTATTGAACATCATAAGCCTATCTATATAAAAATCTAAAACTGAAAATTATTTCATATGTAGGTTAAAAGGAAGATGGGATGTTACTCATTCATATTTCACATGAAAATAATACACTTAATTAAATTTCTTCTTTTGATTTCAAACATTAAATAATAAAAAAAAAAAAAACCTAATTTTCATTCTCCGATACGTGTGCGTCATATCCCAGTTTGTTTATAAAATAATTACTTTTCTATTTCTTATTAATATGTATAATAAGTAATTTCTCTTATCACGGTCTATTTCATGTCCTTGATGTTTGTATTTTAAAATTATTACTAGATAAATATAATATTAGCATTTATTTTAGGAATTGCATTTTACTTTTTTCGTTAGGTTAATTAGTCTGATATCAGAAAAAAGTCTATTTGAACAATACTAATAATTCTCAATATTTAAAATTTATAATTTTTTTTTTTAACACACTTTTCTCATTCACACTTACACACACATTCACACAGTCTTTACGGCAACTCAGGCCATATAAAACTTTTGATGATAACCGTTATTCGAATATATATGTATTTGGGGTCCAGGCATTCTTTGGTATCAAATGGTTTAAATAAAATCATCGGACTACCTGGGATCCGAACCCACGACATAATTTTTTATTAGAAAGCTTTGCTCTCGGGCTTGGTTTAGGGCTCAGCGTACTGGCCTTGTATACCAAGGATCGCGGCTTCGGACCCCAGGCAGTTCTATGATTTTATTTAAGCCATTTGGATACCAAATAGTTATCGTCAAAAATCTTATTTGGCCTGAGTTGCCGAAAAGACTGAGAATGTGAGTGTGAATGAGAAAAAAGTGTTAGTGTTTTTTAAAAAAATAAATAAATAAAAAGCTGTGACTTTAAAATTGAGAAATGTTTAATTTAAAATTTCAAAATCGTTCGTACATCGAACAATTCTTAAATCCCATAGTAATCAATATCAACCCTTCAGGGTCTCAGGGCACCAAGGGAGAATAAATCTCCGGGACCCGAGCCAAGCTTTTAAATTAAACAGAAAAATTCCTAATGAAAAAAATATGAACATTATTTTCATTAGATTGCACCAACTTTAAATATTTAATTAATTTAATATTTTTTTTTATGGGAGGAGTCCGTATTTATGTAGGCCTACAGCCACCGGTAATGTTCTCGGCGGCTCTGTTAGACTTACAAAATTTTCAAAGACCAACTCATCTAAGTTGGTACTCGCCTAAACTAATAAAAATTCATCCTCCAATGATTTAATGAATATGGGCGGTAATCGCATATAATGGCGCTAATAGATATGTTTATTGTCCGAATGACTTAAAGAGAAAAGGGTAAATAAATCTCTAAAGGTATTGAGGCTAGAGAAGGTGGAAATTAATTTTATTTAGGGATCATCCTCTTTAAGTGAATTAAATAAGCAATCTTATTACAATTTTATGCTCAAAAAGTGAATCACTTTTTAAATAAACATCTTCCATCTCGTTACTGGACCCAATTCTTTAAAGCTTATTCATCTTTACTATTTTTATAAAAATACTATTAATTATTTTATTTTTTTATTTGCAAATTTTATTGAGCTTTTTTTTTTATAATTAACCTACTTTAATATTTGAAATCATAATGACTTGTTAATAAGTGACCTAAATTTTTTTATTTACGTACCAATATGGACAAATAAATTAACTAAGCACTGGCGGATTCAATAAACTTTTAGCGTTAAAATATTCTTGAAATAAAAAAATTAAAAGTGAGTGGAAACAGAAAGTTTTTTATACTTTCTCCTTTGTTTATTAAAGTTTTTGTGTTTTGTATTATTATTATTATTATGGGAATTTTTAATTATAGACCACATTTATTTTAAATTATTTATTAAAAATATAAATACCGTACAACGTTTCGACTGCTTATTCTGCAGACGTTTTCAAGAACTGTACACTTGCTCCGACTCAAGTGAACTAATTTTTTAGTTTTAACGTTCACAGTTAGTTCACTTGAGTCCGAGCAAGTGCTCAGTACTTGAAAACGACTGCAGAATAAGCAGTCGAAACAGTTGTACAGTATTTATACTTTCTCCTTCTCCTTATAATTTACCGATGTTCGATTGCGTGTATTCTATTTAAAAAGAAAAATACTTCTTTGTTTAAAGCCTTTTTCGATGCCTAAGGCCATTTAGACCCCACTTCTATTTATTTCAAATGATTGTTAGCCAATTCAATTGAAATAAGCGAACCCGGAACCCAGACACTAATGTCTTCTCTCTGAGCCAGTGGCGGATTAATGCAGTTTTGTCGGGGGGGGCGTTTTTTTTTTTTTATTTAAGGACTTTGTGGGCATCTATGGCCATTTAGACCCCTTTCCTATTTATTTAAATTGATTGGTAACAAATTCAATTGAAATTAAAGCCCGAAAATCATATAATATATTTTTTGGGTTTTTACAAAATAACTCTTTTTTACTTTCTCTTACCTCTATATATATGTTAATATATATAGAGAGAAAGTATTGGATTCATGTCAAAAATTCTATGTCGAGATTTTGATGGATCTTCACGTTTTGAGGTCCCCTGAATCCAAAAAAGTGGTTTTCGCGACATGGTCTGTCTGTCTGTGTGTCTGTGTGTGTGTCTGTCTGTGTGTGTGTGTGTGTGTGTGCTGTGAACAAAATATCTCAAGAACGAAAAGAGCTAGGAGGTTGAAATTTTATATTTAAGTTAGGCACCCCCATGGGACGTGACACGAAGCTTTTGAACAAAATCGACCAAAGAGTACTAGTACTTTACTGATGCACTTTTTCAGTTTTTTTCGATTTTCTCTAAATTTGCTCCAACGATTTTTTTTTAAATTCAAAAATCAATTATTTTTTAGATTCTCAATAAAATGTATATTCTTATTTTGTGATTGAAATCTTCTGAAGACCACTTTACTCTTGTACTCCATAGAAAAGATAGGAGAAATGGTTGCCATGGTAACAAAATATAAATATTTTCCCATACTTATAAATTTTACATCTTGAAAATCGAATGAACCGTACTGTCGGAAACTAAATACATGTCGACACAAAAAATCTGGTGTGACAAGCACAGTACACAACTTTCGATTACCGAAGGTAAGAGAAAGTTGTGTGCTGTGCGCCAGTCACACCAGATTTTCATTTCAAGGCTCTTTAAAAAAAAAAAAAAATATTATAAAGGCTTATTAAGACTTTTTCATAGTAAATTCATTGATGAAGCCGAATATTAATCAGAAAAGAAAAGTTATGAATTTTTTCAAAAATCTTTTTGTACTATATCTACGTATCTTCTTGAAATTTTTTTTAAGCTAAAACTAATATAATTTTTGAAAAGAGCATGTTTTAAAACCCTTAAAATAAAAAAAAAAGTTAATTTTGTAGTAAAAATTTCAAAAATTTCGCTCCCTTCAAGATTATAGAACGATTTTGGCGAAACTTGCAATTTATAAAGAGTTTATAAAGCCAGTGAATATAAAAAAATTTTGTGTTGATAACTCACACCCAAAAACTGGCCTTTTCTTGTTAATAACATCCAAGATTATAAAAAAATTATTTTGAAACTTGCATATTTTTTCATATTTTTCAATTGCAAAATTTATTGTTTTCAATAATGGTCAATAAAAGTGAACAGAAAATTTTTATTTGTTAAAATTTTAGGCATTTACTTTTTTAAGTATTCATATTCCGATTATTTTAGTTTCTTGTATTTAAATTTAAATTAACGTTTAAACAAAATCTAAACATCTGTTACATTTTTTTTTTGTTTTTAATAAATTCTTGAGGTTATTATACCCCCTCAAGGACCTGATATCACCTGAGGCGCCTGGAAAGGTCAGCTGCGCCTGGCGCACTTTCTCTCAGCTGTCTTAGCAGGAAACACAGATTCTCTGCATAACCATAACATAATATCATTTTATATAACAACAATATTTACTTTATTTTTTTTTTTGTAGTCGCCACCCTTGATTGGCAAATTTCCATGCACTATTTTTTCTCTTGTTTGTTTTTAAATAATAAATATCACTTCAAACATTTCATTTTATCTGAAAGACAATTTTATTAACCACACTTTTCACTTCACTTTAATTTAATTTCAACAAAGCTTAAGTACTATTAAAATAGAAAATTACTTAAATAGTGGGTTTTGCAAGTGATAATTATTTGACAATTAGGAAGATTTATTACACTGAAAGATCAAGGTAAAGAAAATTACTTTTTTGTGAAATTAAATTTTAAACATTTAAAATTATCTCTATACTAGTCAAAAAATAAAAATTTCAGACACAAAAAAATCATTTTCTTCATTTTTAAAAAACAATTGTCTATGCTTTGATCCTTTTTTAAATATTTCATCCTCTTTCTTCCACTTTGAAATAAAAAATCTTTCCATTCACTGTTGCAATTAATAGAGTTCAGTTTAAGGCGGTTAAGGAGGCAAAGTTGTTCGCATGTTTTTGCCTATAAGATGGCGTTAGGGTTTATTAAAGCTTTTGTGGTTTGAGGTTTGAATTATTATTATTTCGTGACGTTCCATGCATTGATTAATCGAAGCCACCAACCTGAAGTTCCGCCATGCCTGCAGTGGCGTCATTTCACTTTTTTCTTGGGGGGGGGCAAACTTTTTTTCTTAAAATTTACCTACAAATAGGTGCTCAAATTAGGCCAAAAGATATTTAATTTAATTAATTGTTTATATACTCGTAGATAACGCTGATCTAGTGGATGGTGTTCTACTCTATTGCCACCTCTCACCTCCTAACATTTATTTATTTATTTATTTATTTCCAATTTACGGACACTTTTGTTCATTATATAAATACATTTTGTGTGGTTTACATGTGGTTTACATTTAATATAACAGGTATTGATATAACATTATTATTATCATCATTATTTCATTACATTATTACCATACTATTCATACTTGAGGACATTTATTCTCATTGCATTATTTATCTCATAGGCTATGAGATCTCTAGCATCCAAGTTGTTGATGGATTCACAAATTTAATTAATATTTCAATTTTTTTATTGTTAGATAATAAAAAAAAATTTTTTTAAAGTAAATTATCATAATTTTTTAAGGCCATTTAAATTAATGTTGCTAAGAGCATCACAATCTCGCGATTTCAAATATGGACTGATGATATACAGGTATCTTCTCATCTCTGAGTTGGCGTATAAAAATAATTTATTATTGTGCTGCCATAATTTGAATAATAAAGTTGGTTGGATCTCCCGATCATAGGTCAATCACGTCAGACACTTCTGTCAGTTTTTCAGACATTTTGGCTTAAACTCAAAGTTCATATTCGCGGAAATAAATACGAATTCTTTTGCCAAGTCTGGCTGGCAACTAACTGCTCTTCATTTTTTGACCGTCCACCTTTGCCTTTCCTTGCTTTGCTTTGCTTTGTCGTTGTTCATTTTGCAACCTCATCCTCGCCCACTCGCCATAATCTTTAGACTTTGGAATCAAGTATGTTTACTTACTACCTCTTAATCATTAAATATTAATAAAGAAAGAATTTCATTTTTTTTATCGAGACTAATAATAAAAAAAAAATTATCTAAATTATTAAAGTAGAATGTAGTTGCGTAGGATCTCAGACAGTCCTATTCCTTCTGAAATCACTATTATATAGGCCTATATATAATCAATTCTAATTCGTCATTTAAATATTTTTTTTGTTAACAAAGAACTCAAACTTCTACTTAATTCCTGCAGGAGAATTTATAAAAGTTAAATAAAATATTTATTTATATTCCAATTAATTTTACTAGGCCCTATAATATATCACAGGATTCACTAGATTTTTTATTTATATTCTATTCGGTACATTAATCCGGTAAAAATAATATTTATCAGTATAAAATAATGGAGTGGATTAGATATAGGCAACCCGTTCAACAGGCAAGCATCTTTGGTAGCATTCCTTAAAAGGCAGGCGCTCATTGTTAAAAATTGTTTTATTCAGGAAGAAAGAAAAGAGAACTTCTCTCCCCGTTTATATTTGATAATATAACCCTTATCACTATTCCCAAGGTCAATAACTTTAATTTTGTTAAATTTTTTATTTGATTGAGTGAATTAGATTTGCTTCCTTTCTTTCTAAAGTGTCTATTTTTTTTTTTTTTGCTACTTCAAACCTTTCGATAAAGAACAAAGAGTTTTCTTTATACTAGATTGAAAAAAAGAATGTCTTTCATTTATCATTTAATAATAGCACAGCAACACTTTTATCATAAACTCAGCCGCTGTCTGATAGAAAAGTTCAACCATAGAGAGTGTGATAAATCAACAAACATTTTATCGAAAAGAAAATAGACTCGAGATATTTTCATAATCGATTTTAATTTTTTTTTTTTTCCCACTAAGTGTGGCACTATTTTATAAAAGGAATATTGTATTTCCCACTTATCACACATTAAAAATATTTTCAGAATGATGAAAACAAAATAATAATAATAATAGCCGCCTCTTGGTGTTTCGATAGAGCGTAGAAGAAAGTTTCTTGAGAACAAAAGATTTATAATTTAAAAAATATACAATTATATTTCATAAAAATGGGAACAAAATTTTATCTTTTAAAATGTTACATAAAGTTTAAAACGTCGAATCATTTACTATGACATAATATCAGTCTGTCAGTCTGCCCGAGTGCATAAACAAGCTTGAGATTGTTGCACAATTTTCAAGAGAAAAATTATCTAATTCTTTTTAATTTGAAATATTTATTATTTTATTAAATTTTCAAAATAATGTGCCAGATGATAATTAGTTATTTGAAAATTTATCTTTTTTTAATTAAATAAATCTATTGTGTAACTTAAAAACTAATAACTAACTATATAGCAGGAAAATTTCTCTCTCTCTCTCTTCCCATAAAATAACCCTTCACTCAAAAACTATTAATATAATAAATTGACCATTCAACAGATATTTTCCCTTGAAACACCAAAAATCCTGCCCTGTTTTTGGAAAACCCTGCTAAATTTTTTTTTTTTTTTTTTTTTGATTATCAGAATTAGACTAGGCGACAAAAGGACCTATTGTGAATTATACCAATTATAAATTTATATATTTTATACTATTAAATTTTTATATAATCTAAAAAAAAAAAAAATAAGTTCCATAATTAATTTCAAAATAGCAACTTATTTGGTAAACTTTCATTTTATTTAACAATTACATTTGTTTATAAATAAAACTTATTACATAACCTTTTTGACTTGTAAATCTGGAAATTTTATATAACTATTTTTAGTGAGTGTTTTATAATTAAAAAAAAGAAAATAATTAAAAATATTTTAAGGAATATTTTATAAAATATTTTTAAATAATTGATAAATTATATATATATATATATGTATATATTTTTTTTAAATAAAAAAAAAAAATACTTGGATGATCACCCCTTTTTATAATATTTTTAAGACTGAACATATAAAAAATTAATTTAAATAGTCTGAAAATGTAGGATAATTATTCTAATTAAATAAAAAATTCAACATTTCGTTTTATCATTATGTCAACAACTTTGAAATAAAGGAGCTATTAGTTCTACCAAAAGATGAGTAATACTATAAAGAAATATGGAAAAAAAAGCAAATAACATTTTTTTAATGGGCTTATCTATCATTTATTCACTCGAAATGTTTCTGACAACTGAGATCACTACAACCCTATTATACTTTATTTCCTATCTCAAACTCCTCTCGAAATTTATTTTACCCAGCTAACTAATTCTATGTTAGCTAGGTAAAAATAAATTTAGAGTGAATTTCCATTAGGGCTCTTTCCTCAAAGAGAAAAACCTCTAATATATCAATAATTTATAATAATAGAGTATCATCAATAAGTAAGAGAAAGAAAATTGTTATATCAATGACTCTAGACCATTTGGCAGTAGTTAATCAAGAAGACCTTTTTTAGAACTCGTTAAAAGGGAAGGAGGGGAGTGAAGACGTAAAAAAGATAATGAAATGCTTTCTAATGATTTGGCAATTGATTCATTTGTTCTTTTTATCATGATATTATGTCTTGCAGGGATCCAATTGAGAAAGCACACAGAGCGTCGGGACTGTCCGCTGCCCTCCTCTGGGCCTGCGCCGGGCTCAGAATCGATGCCCGGTTAAACCAGCAACGGCACAAGTGAGAGCCGCCGCCTCCCGGGCACCAGGCACCATCGCCTTCGTCCTCTTTGGGTAAGTCACCCACTTTTCCTTTTTATTTTTATTTATTATCTATTTCATCAAAATATGAACAACGATTTTGTTCTAATTTACAAGAAAATATTACCAAATTAATGGTCTTATTATAAATATTATTAAGTTAATATAAATTTTCTTAATGATATGTGACCGTCCACATGAAAAGGTACCAAATCTTCATCTGGGTCAAAATTGAGTTTTTATGCTTTCTTTACAGAACACATCCTGCTGAGCAAGTCGGTATTTTAGTTTTTTTTATCATTTTTTTGTTTGGAAGATATGAATTTTTAAAATTTTGGTTATGAAAAACCTAGTTTTGAGAAAAATAAGTTTAAAGTTAGTTTTTGTCCCTCTTCTCTTATCTTTGTCTTGTTTTTTCAATTTTTACTTTCTCTTACCTCTATATATATGTTAATATATATATAGAGAGAAAGTATGGATTCATGTCAAAAATTCGATGTCGAGATTTTGATGGATCTTCACGTTTTGAGGTCCCCTGAATCCAAAAAAGTGGTTTTCGCGACATGGTCTGTCTGTCTGTGTGTCTGTCTGGGTGTGTGTCTGTGAACAAAATATCTCAAGAACGAAAAGAGCTAGGAAGTTGAAATTTTATATTTAAGTTAGGCACCCCCATGGGACGTGACACGAAGCTTTTGAACAAAATTGGCCAAAGAGTACTAGTACTTTACTGATGCACTTTTTCAGTTTTTTTCGATTTTCTCAAATTTGCTCCAACGATTTTTTTTAAATTCAAAAATCAATTATTTTTTAGATGCTCTTTAAAATGTATATTCTCATTTTGCCATTGAAATCTTCTGAAGACCACTTTACTCTTGTACTTCATAGAAAAGATAGGAGAAATGGTTGCCATGGTAACAAAATATAAATATTTCGCTATACTTATAAATTTTACATCTTGAAAATCGAATATACTGTACTGTCGGAAACTAAATACATGTCGACACAAAAAATCTGGCGTGACAAGCACAGTACACAACTTTCGATTACCGAACGTACCGAAAGTTGTGTGCTGTGCGCCAGTCACACCAGATTTTTTGATATAAAATTCATCGATTCTAATGAATCGAATATTTCATCATATAATATGAAGAACTAGAGAATCGGAATCAGTCATAAAAAAATTAAATTTTTAAAACTTTTTTAGTAAATCGGCTCTCCTGAAAATTTGCCCCAGTGAAGATTTGGTACCTTTTCATGTGGACGGTCACATATAATCTCTTAGAATTTGTTTTGTCCTTTAGTGGATGAAACAGATAATATGATAGGGACATTTAAAGCAGAGAAGTGTTCCGAATAGAGGATCTTTGACCATTTCGAAGTGATTCCAGGTCAATTGTTCACAAAAAAATCCCTTGGTATTTGGTCTCAACTTAACTGCGAAAGAGGGTTCTTTCTTAAATCAAATTTTTAAAATTCTCATTTTATTTCAAAAAATCTGGTGTGACTGGCGCACAGCACACAACTTTCTCTTACCTTCGGTAATCGAAAGTTTGTTCTGTGCTTGTCACACCAGATTTTTTTGTGTCGACATGTATTTAGTTTCCGACAGTACGGTACATTCGATTTTCAAGATGTAAAATTTATAAGTATAGCGAAATATTTATATTTTGTTACCATGGCAACCATTTCTCCTATCTTTTCTATGGAGTACAAGAGTAAAGTGGTCTTCAGAAGATTTCAATCACAAAATGAGGATATACATTTTATTGAAGATCTAAAAAATAATTGATTTTTGAATTAAAAAAAAAATCGTTGGAGCAAATTTAGAGAAAATCGAAAAAAACTGAAAAAGTGCATCAGTAAAGTACTAGTACTCTTTGGCCGATTTTGTTCAAAAGCTTCGTGTCACGTCCCATGGGGGTGCCTAACTTAAATATAAAATTTCAACCTCCTAGCTCTTTTCGCTCTTGAGATATTTTGTTCACAGACACACACACACACACAGACAGACAGACCATGTCGCGCAAACCACTTTTTTGGATTCAGGGGACCTCAAAACGTGAAGATCCATCAAAATCTCGACATCGAATTTTTGACATGAATCCAATACTTTCTCTCTCTATATATTAACATATATAGAGGTAAGAGAAAGTAAAATGAGTATGCGGACCTTGTTTTTAGATGGTCTTCGACTTTACCACTCTTCCCATCTTATCTTTTTTATTGGGAACTCTAACTTGTCGTCTCGCTCTAATTCCAAAAAAGGGACAAAAAAAAAAACTCCATTTTGAGTCATCTTCCGAAAGTCCCAAAAGCTTGGTTTTTAGTGTCTGAAGTTAAAACTCTGGTTCGAGTTTTGCTTATCGAAAAATTTATCTAACCTTTTCTAAGTCGTCGATAATCATTCCCCAGTAAAAGGCACATAATTCATAATGGCCTAAGTGCCTGTCGGGAAACTAATAAAAGATTTAACTTAAAATCTTTTTTCTCTTCCCTTTTACTTTTTTTATATTCCTTTTTCTTAATCTTTTTTTCTCTTCCCTTTTTACTTTTTTTTTTACTATACATTTGTTATCTATAATCTACAGGAATATTGATATTCTACCAGTAAGTTTCAAGTTTCCTTTACACCCCCTCATTTAGCTTTTATTTTCTCTAGTTTATACTAGTTTTGACTGATCGCCTTTGGGAAAATTGGTTTTGAAAAATAATTTTACCTACTCTTGTGTACATACCATACCGTATGTAATATACAGAGTATATTAAAAGAATTCCATTCGTATCAAAAATATATTATATGTCAAGATTTTGATAGAAAACATGGACTTAATTCCAAAAAAATCGGTCCAGTAAAATGATCTGCCTGTCTGAGGGTAAGAGCTTCAAGGTTGAAATTTTATTTTTAAGTTAGACACCCTCCTGGCAGGTATCACCAAACTTTTGAATAACATTTTAGGAGTACTAGTACTTTACTTATGAACGTTTTCAGTCATTTTTCTCAAATTCTAAAATTTATTAATCAATTATAATAATTTTTACAACATCGGAGGCCATTTAGTTGATAGACCCCGCCCCTATCTATTTGATTGGTAGCCAATTCAATTTACATAAAACCCTTGTCCCTAACAGAGTCAAGAACTCTAACACTGTGCTACGGCCCAGGGTCCACTTTACTCTTGAACTTCATACGAAGGATAGGTTTAATTATTAATTAAAATAAGCATCTTTAGTGCCAGAAATATCATATATTACTAATAATAACAATCGAGAGAGCTTAAATCATTAAATAAAATATTCCAACTCTAAGCTATTTAGAGAGGAGATAGCCTTTACTTTGATTTGTTTTCGGCGCGTTTCTACATATTGTTTGAATTGCACATTATGCGCATGCGCACGGCACTGGATAGATATTACTTGAGTGTTTTGGCACTCATCGTGCCATTTATTTCCAACTTTAATAAGAGTTACATGATTAGAAATATTCATTCAAAATTCTGTTAAGAAAAGTCTTTGAATAGAATTTTAGAAATAATCGGTAAGTTGAATTATTGTGGACATCTAAATTTTTTTTACTTTTCAACAGTACAATCAAATATCACTTAGCTAATTAACAGTTTCTCTTTGATTAATTTATTTTACAAATTTGCTTAATCAAAGTAAATAATTCCTAAAATCTTATGATGGAAACAGCAAACATTTCATCAATTCCTAAAATATTGTATAATTGACTATAATAGTTCGAATTCAATTGATTTGTAGCCTTGGTGTTTGACCTAGTTTATGAATGAAATATAATGTATTTTAAATGAAAACAATCCATTAAATATTTGACTATTTAATTGACGGATATTTCTGATGTTTTCGTGTGATGTCAGTTCATCAAAAATTAAACAAAAAAAAAAAAAATATTTTCAATTCATCAAAATAATAACCCTAATATTGATTTAGATGATATCTCAATAATACTGTAGTTGCATGCAATTGTGATATAGATATATAGTCCTATATACTTTAAGATATTAATAAATATTACTTTTAATTTCATTTTACATATTTAAAACAAAAGTTCATAAATTCTAATAAAATTTTAGTCTTTTCGATTTAGTTATGCAAGTATTAATTAGATATTAATATACAGTATTTCTCTTTCTCTTTTTTTAGAGTTTGTAAGAAAAACAATCTGCCAACATGAATAGTATTAACTATATTGGAAAGTTTATCAATAACTTTCGAGAATTCTACAATGAAATCAATGCTGCGACACTAACAGGCGCTATTGACGTTGTTGTTGTTGAACAACCCGATGGTTCGTTCACTTGTTCACCATTTCACGTACGTTTTGGAAAACTTGGAGTGCTTCGAAGCAGAGAGAAAATTGTAAGTTGCCATTTAATAATATTTTAACACACTTTTTTATATAATACTAAGGAAAAAGTTAAGTTTGGGTGCTCACCAAATCGTTTGGTGATTTTAAAATTAACCAAAGATCGATAGAAGAATGGAATATGTAGGCCTCCCTTTGCACCAGATTGTCGGGAGTCCGGTGGTTTAAAGGGAAGTACACCAATGCCCCGGATAGCCTGGAGATTTTGGGTTCGATTCTTGGGGGCCTGGGATGTTTGACCCACCACCAAAAAAATATACTTACAAAATATTTCTATGACTAGTCAAGTCCGAATCGAGATTATTCATTTAATATTAATATTTTATTCAAATATATAGATTATTTTTTATTTTGTTTTGTTAAAAGGTTGATATTGAAATAAATGGCGAGCCGTTGGATATTCATATGAAACTTGGAGAATCCGGTGAGGCATTCTTCGTCGAGGAGGTTCCAGAGGAAGAAATCCCTCCCCATCTAGCTTGCTCGCCAATCCCTTGCGAAGGGGAAAGTTTTATGCATCGACATTTTCAACAACAACAAGACGAAGATCTTCAACAAGAGCATGAGGGGGATGACGAAGAACTTCAAGACCAAAACCAAGAGCATTCGAGTAATGAAGCGGTATGTGTTACAGTGATTTGCACAAATCCTAGCCACTTATGTTCTTCCCATTTCTTGAAAAATTCTGGACACTTTAATTTTCAAAAAAATATACTTAATATAAAAAAAAAAAACAGAATTCTCCGAAAATATTGATCAAAAATCCTATAAAAAATTAACAAAAAATATAAAGTTTTGATGTTCCCGAATTTTTTTTTAGGATGAGTTGAAAAAGAATATTGAAGAATTATATAAATGGGATCCAACAGTGAAATCAACAACTTCTTCAGAAAATGTTACAATTCAACCAAAAACATTTTGTGCCGAAACCTTGCCTCAAGATTCTACAAATGAGGAGAAATCGAGAAGGATTTCAACCGTTAGTGCCGATTTTAGACCGATTTTAGAAAATCAACAGGTAGATCATTTATACATATTCAGAATGTTTTGTACAATATTTTAAAATAAAAAAAAATTGTTTAATTTAGGATGATACAAAGGAGAATAATTCAAATGACACTGAGGAATTAACAGATAAAGAAAAAGAGGATAATCAACAACAACAACAGCAGCAAGCGACAAATTCGTTACCAACAAACAACTCATGGAATAAACGTAAGCGGAGGAAAAAATCTTTCATGAACAAAAAGCAACAAAAACAGCAGCAGCAGCAACAACAACAACAGCAACAGCAAATACATCAACAGAAAAACAATAAACAATCTGATGGAGAAGATCCTATATTCCCTATGGAGGATTTTTCTAACCCTCAACAAGAAGAGGTTGTAAATTATTCAAATAATTATTTATTATTCATTTAGTAAAGTTTTTGTTTATTTTTTAGCATAAACCACTTGATATTCCAAGTCTGGAGAAAAAGGAAGAGATACAGGTAGAAAATAAAAAGCCATTAGATCTCCCCTTGGCTGACACACATGAAGCGGAATTTGAAAGACTTCAACATGCCTCTACTGAAACTGATTTTCATTTCTTTAGTGATACAGAATTGACTCCGGGATGCAGGTAATCACTTTATGAACTATACTTAGATTATATCGATTAATCACATATGTATTATTCCTATTTGCTTCTTATTCAATCCAAACATCCTGAAAAAGAGATTAAAAAAATGGCGAAATTAAAAAAAAAAAAATTGTACGTTATATTTATCACGAATCAGTTTATTAAAGCTTTGTGGTTTGTATTATTATTATTATTATTATTTTATGGGAGTTTTCATTTGATTCACCATTCAATTCATTTGTTTATATTTTTAACCGAGACGCTAAAGTTGTGGACAAATGTCAATAATGATCAGAGTTGGCAAGTTTTTTCCCCCCGTAGTAGAATATAGTGTTTTATACATGGATAAAACTTGGCCGATGTAAAAAAACTCTCTCGCTGAAAAAACAGGTTAAAAGATAAATGAATTTCCTTTCTCGTCGGGTTCATGCATGCGCATCCGAGTTTTATTCATCCGCCATAGTTATACATATAATACAGTTTTATCCGCGATTTTTGTATAAAACTACAAAATCATGTATAAAATTAAATTAAATTAAATTAAAACTTAACTCTGATAATGATAGTCTGGAAGTCACGGGGCGCGGGTTCGGATCCCAGGCACTCCAATGAATTTATTTAAATCATTTGGATTCCAAATGGTTTAAATAAATATGCCTGGACTCAAAATATATATCGTAATTAAATTCGTTTAAAGCCCTTATTATTTATTATTAGTACAGTATTTATATTTTTAATGAATAATTAATACAAAATGTGGTCTATCATTAAAAACTTCTATAATAATAAAAAAAAATATATTATAAAATTTAGATAGATGCTTCTAAAAAAATTATTTCATTAATCAATTTATTTTAAATAAAAATTTACAAGAAACAAGGATATTTTATGATTCTATTTGATTTCTGATTATAATTTATTTTTGTGGCCGCTGCCTCGTCAGTCTTCGAATCTCTCAACCTCTTCTTGCAAAGACCATGATGCATTTGTAATTACTTAAAACATTTTATCGCTTGTTATAATTATTTTTTTAAAGAAATGTGTATTTTTTCTAGTCCTCATAATTCACGTGGATGTTCTCCTGTTCAATCCGACACCGAATTTGAGATGCGACGTAGTTCAGTTGCTCATCATGATGATGAAGATGACGCTGATGATGAAGAAACGAGACGTGACCCTAAAAAGGGCGGATCTCGACCTTCATGGCGTTGGGGCGAATTGCCAACAACTCCACCCCGACCCATTCAAAATAACCAGAATAGCCAAAACGCTATTACAAACACAACATCATCAACTGAGTCAAAACAGGAACAACAACAACAGGAAGAGCAACAAGATCAACAACAAACGCAACCCCAAAGTGGTCAGATCTCACGAAAGAATTCCGTTGTCACGAGTCCAACTTCAGAGCATGAACGCTCTATGCTCTCAGGGATGTTTAGTTTTATGAAAAAAACCAAACGAATTCGCCATAATCCTGAATCGGAAGGAATTTATTTAAGCGATCTCACCGGTGACGAGCTGGACCCCGAAGTGGCCGCTCTTTATTTTCCGTCGGCCTATCGTGAAACTCATATTCCGTCAAAAGGATCGCAGGATTTCGGTAATATATTATTATATAACTCTATTTTAAATAAGAATAAGTTTAGAATAAAAATATTTTTATAACCTTTTCAGCTCAGAGATTAAAAAAATTCTTTCTTATATAAAATAAATCAAAATCTAAAATTAGTTACTTTAGATCAAATGTCACATTGCTTAAAAAATAATTACTACCAATAAATGACAAGCAAATATTGTACAGTGTGGGACAATAATAAGTCCCACCCATGCGTTTTCTACTTGGGATTATTTCATTGTTTTTTTAAAAGAAAATGAAAATCTTTATTGAAAATTTTCTAGGTTTGAACCATGAAAGTTTGAATAATCACAAATAGAAAACTCATGGGTGGGACTTAATATTGTCCCTCACTGTACAGTATAATTGGATAAAAGTTGTTGATGGATGGTCTAATGGGCGCGGGTTTGGTCCAGGCAGTCTGATGAATTTTATTTAAATCATTTGGATACCAAATGGTATAAATAAATATGCCTGGACTCCCTATAGTGGATTATTTTGAAAATAGTTACCAAATGCGGGAAATAAGATAAATATTTTATTTTAAAATTTTTTCATTAATTTTTTTTTAGATAAAATTGCTGAAAAAGATGATGACATTGAATCGGGAAACGGCACTTCCCTGCCACAATCTCCTCATAGCGTTGAAGGTGCAATCGGAGACCCGAAATCTTTAGATAGTGATTTCGAAGAATCCAAAGTCACTTCCTTTGAACCCAAGTAAGTTGTTAGCATTTTACTATGTTTTTGTTTGTCTTTCTTTCATCTTAACTTATATAATATTTTTTTATTTTCGTTTCAAGCGTTGCGCTGAGCCAAGTGTCAATGTCATTATGCGGGGGCTTGACCACCGATGAGAAACCTACACAAGAAATGTTCCTACGTGATTTAGTCACATTCGAGGAATTCTCTCGTAATCCTTTATTGGTTGAAGATCCACGTCTGATTATACGTCTTGATGGGCGATATTATAACTGGAGAACTGCCTGCCCTTTGATTATGGCTTTAGTCATATTTAATACACATTTACCAAAGGTAAATTTCATGTGATTCTATTTTTAACCATAATTTATTTTTAATATAATACAATGGTGAAATTAATTTTAAAAAAAGTGATTAAATTTATTTTAAAGCACTAAATTTCGCCAATGTTATAATGTATAAAATATGAATACATTTTTCGGCTTCAGGAGGGCACATTGAATCTTTAGTCCGAAACTATGCGTTTTTTTAAAATGATTTAAATTTGTGAACATTTTACATAATAGAATGTTTTTTTTTTTTTTTTTTTTAATTACGATTAATTGAAAAATATTTTTTTATATATATAGAAAATGCAAAAAAAGTTCTATTATGAAAATTGTAATTTTATTTTATAATATACCCCTACCATTCTGCCATCTGTTGGCAAATTTTCGAATGGTTGGGCTTTTTGGCTAAATTTTTAAGATCCCTAACTCCATCTTATCGACAAAAACTTGCGAACAGCCTTGTCTCCCGAAGAGCCTTAAAATGAGAATTAAGTATATTTTTTAAATTCAATATATTCTTTTTTAGAACTCAACTGATATTTTATTATCTCACTATACATTAATGAATAAATCACCTCAAACTGAAACTCCGGTGACAAGCAGCAGCAGTAGCCGTGGTTATTCTTCCTGGTGGTATTGGAGACGAAGTGGAGCAGGAGCCCCTCCACCTTCCACAACTACCACGCCATCTCTTAATAACCCGTAAGTTTTCTACAATTTATGTGAATCATTATCATTTCATTTATTTCATAATTTAAGATGGGGGCGATTTTGTTTCGAAAAATGTATTTTTTTTATCAATTGGTTCAATTTTCAAGCATCGTCGAGGAAGTGGCAACAAACACTCAAAGTCAAAATATTGCCGATACAACAGACACTCTCTCTCAAGTTGTCTGTATTACAGCTTCATCATCTGATCTCATTCCTGAATCACAAAATGGGTAAAACACAAAAAAAAATTTGATAAAAATCCCTTCGTTGTTTCTTTTGCTTCGAATCTATATGGAGAGCATCTAATTTTAATATAGGATGTAAATTTAAAAATTGTACAAAGACTTTTTTGATTTTTATGAGTCATTCGGTGAGAGTTTTGATATAAAATTTAAAGTAAACCATCTCTATTTGTCATAAAAAAAAAATTACATCCTATATTAAATTATTTAAACCTTTCCTTTTGGCCTTTTAAAGACAGAAAAATTAATTAACAAATGATCAGAAAAAATGAATAATATAGATTACATCAAGTATGAAAAAAAGGTTTTATTTAGAAAAAGTAGAGTGATATATTTTTTAATTGATTTCATGAACACTTTAAATAAAAAAAATTTAAAGCCTTTTTTTAAACTTAAGATCATACTTGATATTTATAGAAGCTCGGCATTAATTAAAATAGAAGCTGAACTAACATTGCGCAAAAAAAAATAATATTAATTGATGCTTTAGCCTTTAGAGATCTGGCTCTAGCACTCACTTTCTTATTATTAATATTTATTTTTAGTAAATGGTTTTAATATTTTTTTTTTTAATCATAATCTATAAAGAGCGTATGGTGATATTAAAATCATTTCCCACATTAAACAAAAATCTATTTTTATTTAAATAATATATCAACACATTATATTCGATACAGAAGAGAAGCTTGTGACATCCGGACAACCTCTCATAATTCTTCAAGAATTTTTCATTCTCCCTTTTTTTATGAAAATAATACCCTTATCAACCCCCTTGCAAAATTTAAATAATTTCAAAATTTTCATTTAAAATTTATTTGGTTCTTTTTTCTGATCATTATTCGAATAATACGAAATAAAGAGACCCTGTTTACTTATTCAAGACTTTCTTTTAATGGGTATACTTGTAATGCATCTTGTAGGTAAAGTCTTGAATGTTTAAAGAAGAATGCTTAAGGGGCTTCAGAAGGGCACATTGAATCTTTAATCCGAAACTACTGAGGCATTTTAAAATATTTTTTTATGCAGTATTTTACTCTTGCAAAAGATGGCAGGCTTGTCTAACAGCCGGCATTATCATATCACTTATAAGCCTATATTTATATATTTGTGTTATATGATATATATATCGCCTGCTGAGAATCAAAGTCCGAAATTCAAGAAATGGAGAAAAGGCGTTTGAAAGTTTTATAAACATATACATTTAAATAGCCGGGCAACGAATGAATAGGCCAGAATCAATAGTAAAGAATGGAAATATATTTTCGCCACTTTGGCACTCAAAAGACAAGAAAGACGTTTTAACATCGTTTGGAAGGCTTAACTCAAAAATTGAATATTTCGACTTTCGCCACTATGATTTTCAGCAGACCATAATATATAATATTTATAAACTCTTCATCATTAAAAGATCAATGAAAATCAAACATATACATGAGATTAAATATAGCCCTACCATTCTGCCATCTGTTGACAAATTTTCGTATTAGTTGGGCTTTTTGGCTAAAGACCTCAAACGCCATCATATCGGCAAAAACTTGCGAACAGCTTTTCCTCCCGAAGCCTCTTAAAGATATTCATGGCCTGATTTCCTAAAAGGAGCCCTTTTTTAACATCTACTTAAAATAAGATAAACAATTGAACTACAGTAGTTTAAAATATTTTGTAAAAAAGAAATTTAAAAATTTGAATACTGCTTCAAATCAAAATTTTAAGTACTATTAAAAAAGAGCCTTTTAGGAAATACCACCCTAGGACATTGCTTGTTTAAAGAAAATCTTAAAGTTCTGGGTTCTTCTGGGTAATTGTAATTTTTATGTACACTATATAGAACATATATAAACCTAATAAATAAGCGGAATAAAGTCGAGTGATATTTCATTACACTTTCAAAGTAAAATAACAACATACTCATTAAATTGCATGCTGTAGTTTCATGGTTTCATGGTTGTTGATTAAAGTAGTATTTTTAGAATCAAACATCAAAGGTCTTTAACATGAAAGATTTATTATATTTCATATATTCGAAAATTTTTATTTATTAAAAAATGTATATTTCTAATTGAATTTAGTATAACAAGAATGGTAATTATGTAATGCATGTATGCATGAAGTGTCTATTTACTATTTATATTATTTATCTTGAAACAAAAAAGCACGATTTATAAAGCAGAGAAATTTAAAAAAAATAGACTAGAAATTTTTTTATTTTTGCAGAAAGATACTAAAGAGAAATTTTATTAAATATTTTGCTTGGGCAGGTTGGGAGGAGTGTACTGAGGATCAGGGGTTCACTTCCAAAAATTTATTTCAGTTGAATTGTTACCAATCAATTGAAATAAATGGCTCCAGATGCTGAAAAATAACTTAAAAAAAATAAATATTTTTACATGATTACCAAATAATAATAAATTATAATACAATCGTATATAAGTCAATGACAACATAAATTTCCATTAAATTAAAAAAAAATATTCATTAACAAAAATTTCTCTACTTATAAATACGTCAAATATATGATTCTATTGTAAATGTAAAAATAAATTTAAATAATATTTTTCCTTTATAAATTTTCTTTCTTTGATTCTCAATATCAAGAAGTTATATCACATTAAAGACCATTGATCAATTTTAAGACTTCGAACTGTTTTGTAAAAAAATATTTGCTTTATAAAACTTTTGGAAGAAACTGTTCGAAGGCTAGAAATAAATTGAAATTATTTTTAAAATATAAATAAACCCCTTTTTTTAGCGTCATCACTTCGCCAACAACAAAAACAACTCCGACAACGACCACCGCCACAGCTTCTACAACTCAGGTGGCTGGCAGTAGTGAAGAGGGTTATAGCGGATCTAATTCCTCCGATGAAAGTAACGAAAATCCACAACCTCTAAGATTGTCAACTTCATCCTTGTCGCCAATTGCTACAGACCCATCTCCATTAGACCATCCATCGCCTACCATCACGGGAAATGAGAAATATAGAAAGACTTTGAGGCTCTCATCTGAACAAATTGTAAGAATCTCAGCTTATATATATATATATATATATATATAGGGTGTTTTTTTAGAGTTACACAACTTTGAGTTGGTAACACTGCTTTATTTGACAACCCATTTAACAGCTGACAGTTGCTTTTTGTATAGTTTGGTTTGACATTTCATTATGAATAGACTTACACCAGAGCAACGCTTGCAAATTGTTGAAATTTTTTTTTGGGGGCAAACTTTTTTTTCTTAAAATTTTCTTACAAATAAGTACTCAAATTTGGCCAAAAGATGTTTAATTTAATTAATTGTTTAATTTTGTACAGTTTATATTCTCCTAGATATATTTTGAAATATTTTATTTAAAAGAATAATATAAAATTTTATAAACATCAGAGCCCTGGGGGGGGGGGGGCATTTGCACCCCCCCCAAATGACGCTAATGGCTTGGTATATTTATGATGTTTATATTGTTAGTACTAATAATGAGAACAATATTTTGACAGAGTGCATCCCTCTAGCGATAATATCACTATAAAACAATATAAATAAAGGCTTTTTTGACTTATTCTTTTCTTCTTTAAGACATATTATTCTTTAGAGCCATCAGCCTTAAATAAAATTATTAATTATTGTATTTGTAAATATTAATTATAAAACTTATTAATAATTTTCTATTTTAGATGAGTTTAAACCTGAAGGAGGGAGGCAATGAGGTTGTGTTTTCTGTGACAACTGCTTACCAAGGCACCACCCAATGTCGATGTCACATTTACCGTTGGCGATACGACGATCGGGTTGTTATTTCCGATATCGACGGGACTATCACTAAATCGGATGTTCTTGGACAAATTTTGCCAATCGTTGGGAAAGACTGGGCTCAATCGGGAGTCGCCCAACTTTTCACCAAGATCAAAAACAACGGCTACAAGCTGCTTTATTTGTCAGCGAGAGCGATCGGACAAGCGCGAGTCACCAGGGATTACCTTCGTTCCATCAAACAGGATGATCTCTCGTTACCTGACGGTCCACTACTTCTCAACCCGACAAGTTTAATCAACGCTTTCCATCGTGAAGTGATTGAGAAAAAACCCGAGGAGTTTAAAATCTCGTGTCTTAGAGACATTGCTGCCCTTTTTCCTGCACACTGCAAACCGTTTTATGCAGGCTACGGAAATAAAATAAACGTGAGTTTGAAATACTCGATTTGTATATTATTTGGAATTTATATTTGTGTTCTCTCTGACAAATATCTGTTAAATTTCCAGGTTTAAAATAATTAATGGTCGTTTGCACCATCAGATCTTAAATTTTAAGCTCGTCTTACATCATACAATTAAATTTGAAATCAGAAAATCGGGTGTTAAGATCCTCTATTTGTGCCTACACGCATAAATAATAACAATAAGATATATTTATTATTTCGCTTTTAAGGTTATGGAAGGCTCAAGACGAGCTTAAGATCTAATTAATATTACCAGGGGGGGGGGGAGCGCTTTATAACAGACATTTATTAATGTCCTTTATACAATCGGATTAGGAGATATGATAGAAAATTACTTAAATTATTTTGTAAATTTTGGTTATAATTTATTTGTTTCTGTTATTTTAGGATGTTTGGGCCTATCGAGCTGTTGGAATACCAATTTTTAGGATTTTTACAATTAATCATAAAGGAGAACTGAAACATGAATTAACTCAAACATTCCAATCATCGTAAGTAATAAATTATTTTAATTTCTTTTTATGCTTATATACGTATATATAAATTAGTGGGTGTTGTTCATATAAATAACTAAAGTTTATTAAATTAATTTTTAATAGATTTCTTCTTAATCTTGTTTTCTTATTTTTAGTCAAAGGGTGCAGTTTCTGAAATTTTAAGAATATTTTTCTCATTAAGTGGCTTCGGGAGGCAAAGCTGTTCGCATGTTTTTGTTGATAAGATGGCGTTAGGGGTCTTAAAAATTTAGCCAAAAAGCCCAACTATTACGAAAATTTGCCAACTGATAGCAGGAGGGTAGGGCTATATATATGTCATCTATTTGTTTGGTTTTATACGATCTTTTAATATATAAATATTATTATATATCATTTATAACAACATAAAATTATATAAATATAAGTGATCTGATAATGCCGGATTTTAGACTAGCCTGCCATCTTTTGCAAGATTGCTGAACTATTTGGCCCTTAATTTTTAAATAATTACGAAATTTATTTTTGACTTCGTCACCATTTTATTTAATTATTATAGATTGGATATTAATGATTTTTACATACAGTATTTAGATTTAAAGAAAAATTAAAATTTTCATAATAGAGTTTTTTTTGCATTTTCTATAAATATAAAAAAAAGCTTTCTATTATGTAAAATGCTCACGAATTTAAATCATTTTGAAAAAAACGAATAAAAAATACTTTAAAATGCCTCATTAGTTTCAGACTAAATATTCAATGTGCCCTCCTGAAGCCCCTTAACATTAATATATTAAATTGATATAAATTCGAAATAATTTTTTAAAAATTTGTACTTCCTATGTATTCTATAGTTTCTATCTTCTTTCTTCATTCTTTTTCAATTCTTTTCTAATAAGTTTCTTTATTTATAATTCTACAATGAACAACGCCCAAATACTAATCTTATTTATTTATTCAAAATTCAAAAATAAAACAACAACACACAGATTTGGATCGGTCTTTTTTTCCTCCCTCTTCTCTTCTCTTTTTCTCTTCATTCAGTCTGTTTTTTATTTTTTTGATTTATTTTTTTTCATTTATTTTGTTTTTTTTTTCTGTTTTGTATTGATTTCAGTTATACTGAACAAAGTTCAATCGTGAACGATTTCTTCCCAACGATTTACGACAATCGCATTTGGCAACGCGTTCAATAAACTCTCCTCTATCTCATTTCTTTCTTCTTTCCCATTTTCTTTACCATCTATCTCTTTTACATAAAAAACAAAAGACATCCATGACATACTCGTCTTAGTTTTAATTTGACAACATTTTTTTCAACCAACATCTTTCAACTATACAACATAATTCTCTTAAATCAATCTTTACTCTTTTAAATAATGAAACGGTAAGAACAATATAATTAAACAATAAAAATAATCCGCAAAATGAAAATTTAAAATTGGAAATTAAAACTGCATGTTGTTGTTTTTGTTTTTGTTGTTGTGCTGGTGTTTGTGTTTCGTCATTGCTTTTGCATAAATAATTATAATTAAGACTATGTTTAATGTTGGCTGACTACTTAACGATTGCATTAAAAATTAATAATTTTATTAAACAATAATAATGAAAATCATTTCATATTATTAAAATTTCATCTTGATTTTATTTTCATCTCATATTCAATTAAATATTCATTTCATTTATTTATTAACCTATGTACAGGGCGTTTCAAAAAGGACTTGATTGCAGTTTCAATTTGTAGGGAAACACACCAAGTGTTGACTCGCGTAGTTCCCTAGTGCCGAATCGCACTGTCACAAGCACTAGCGGCAGTTGTGTTAAAAATGGCTATCTTTACTGAGCTTGCTAGCTGTGTGTTTTGGTTTGAAGAATCAAAGTCATATAAATTTATCCAAAGAAGCCACAGAGCTGGTTTTAGTGTTTTTTAAAGGAAAACACATCAAGTTTTTTTTTTTAACTCAAACTAAAGAGTTTGCGAAGAATTGACCAGCTCTGTAGCCTCTTTGAATAAATTTATATCACATTGATTCTTCAAACCAAAACGCACAGCTACCACGCTCGGGTGGAGTGAAGGCAGCCACCTCTAACGCAATTGCCGCTAGTGCTCGTGACAGTGCGATTCGGTACTAGCGAATTACGTGATTCAAAACTTTAGTATGCTTCTCTACAAACTGACACTAAAATCACCTCTGTAGGTTCTCTGAATAAATTTCAAAGTTGTAAGTAAAGTCCTTTTAGAAACACCCCATATATATATATAATGGTAACTAGTAATTATATTCTCTTTAACTTTATCATCTTTATTGGTATTCAGAGCAACAAAAAATTTAATAATCACAGATGAGAAACTAATATTTTTTTTATTATTCAATGCATTATTGTTTATATGTTTACTTATATACATAAAACATCATTTCAATCTCATTTTTATTAAAACATTGATTAATTACTAATGTATTGTTATTTGAAAGTACATTAATTTGCATTTTATAAAAAAACATAACAAAATCCTTCATTAAACATAGTTTTTACTATATAATAAAATTTATAAAAATTTACAAGCATGGGAAGAATACTCTCAAAATAAAAACTTGATCTCATTTTTAGTTTTTGAATTATATCTAAGAAGGGATTACGCTTAACTCTCTTCTTGGAATTGACTTTAATAAATAATTTAGAAAAAAAATGTAACTCCATATCTTTGACTCATGGTATTAAATTTTCAAACCGTACCATGGAGATGTATCAACCCCCCACCTATTGGGGCCTTAACCAGGACACACAGCCTATACCAAACAATTTGTTTATATTCAATATATGAAAGCAATAGCAGAACCCATGGTCCCTCCTCCCAGAAAAAATACTCTCAATGATTCCACAGGGTTTTGTGGTTAGTTGGGAGCCTTCTTCTTCTTCATCTTTAGAGATGACCTCGCCCATTGAGCATTTGCCCAAAAAGTTGGAAGTCATAATGAGAAAAAAAAGCAATTTTGTTTTATTCTTCAAAATGTCAATCATTTGCAAAAATTGAATGCTTATATGCATATATAAAATTTAATGGGAGGTTGACATTAAAAAAAAATAATCAGAAACTTAAGTGCTCTTGAGCTAATATCATAAATTTTGGAGATAATGATAGTTTATACTTATAATCTTTTTTGGACTCAAGAGAGCGAGTGTATGAACTATTAATAAATCCATGCATAATTCACCATACTCACAGCCCATGAGTATATCAGCTTCCCATTTTATAATTTATTATTTTAATAATAACCTCTCACTAAATTTCATATATCCACCAGCCAAATTGGAATGCTCAAGGAATATCCACTGGGGATGGTTCGGGTAGAAAGCGGGAAGCGCGAGCAATTCAATTGCTTTTCTTTTAAATATTATTAATCATTAAATCATAAATCTGTAGGATTCTATTTAATGCTAAACAGAAGAGATTCTTAAAAAATAGCCCCCTTCCACTTTCCAGGAGCAAATTATGGTTACGTCTCTGCAGACTATTATTTTGCAATCTATCCAATATATATAAAATTAAATGTTATATTGGGACCTTACATTCTTTAAAAGAAAGAAGGGTGGTGGAAAGTACTAAAAGTTTAAAAATCCCTAATTTAATATGTAAGTTTTCAAAATATCTACTATTGGTGGAATAAAAAAATTGATGAGATAAGTTTTTATTTATCTTCTCTTTACTATTATATTTTTTATAGATTTATATTTACAGATGATTATAATATTTTTTAATTAATTATGTTTTTCGATTTTTTTTTTTTTAGATATTGGAATATGAGTTATATCGTAGATCAGATGTTCCCTCCGCCTCCTGAGGCCGTTTCGGAAGATTTTAGTAACTTTTTATATTGGCGAGATCCAATTCCGGATATTGAAATAATTGATCCTGCAGTGAACACCTCTCTCGCTAGTGAAAAAGTTGTTTGGTAAATTACATTTTTATTACCGGTACCATATTTATAAGCGGATTTAGATTATTTGATAAAGACTTTTCGGCCACGCGAATTTTTCGAATAGCCATTTCTCATTATTTTACTTTTTTGAGTTGTGCGAATATTGCATACATCAAGCGATATGGTATTTAATCAATTCAATTATATTTTTATTTATTATTGAAAATAATGTCATGTCTTTTAATTATAAAGATGAAAAATTATTATTCCAATAATATTTATATTACAATAATCAAACCTTAATATCTAATTAAAATTTTCTCATTATATTTTTAATAAATAATTAATACAAAATGGGGTCTATAATAAAAACTCTCATAATAATAATAATACAAACCACAAAAGCTTTAATAAACAAAAACGAAAAATCTAATTAAATTCTCTAAATCCACTTTTATTTAAAAAATATTCTTATTATCGTACAATTATTCTTACACCTAATTATTCAAATTTTTTACAGAAATAAAAATTATTGGAGTTAAGGAAAAGAATGGCGGCTTCTTTTATTATATAATACACACTTATAGTTCTAAACAACAAGAACGGATTCTAATTAGTGATATGTTCCTCTCTCTCTCTCTCTCTCTTTCCGTTTTATTTATTAATTTTATTTTTTTATTTAAAAATATATATTATATCTATCTATATATATATATATATATAGATACAGTAATATTTCAAAAAGTTGAAAGAAAACAATTTTTTTTATATAGAAAATTGTAAAACATTTTCTTCTCTTCTATTTTTAAAATCATAGATTGTTTATTCTAAGTCATTTTTATTTAAAAAAAAAAATATGAAAAAAAAAAATACATAAATATTTATATATATTCTCATCACATTTTCTAGCTTCTCTATTTTCGCATTATATGATATTAGATATATAAAAAAAAAATATGAAAAAAATCAAAGTAGAGAAAAGAAATGTTCGCTTTATATTTCTTTTTCTTCTCTTTATTCGTTAGCCTTTAGTCATTTACAATTTTTTATTTAATATTTATATTTAAAAAATAGTATAAAATGCTATTATTATTAAATATTTAATGATCAAATCAAGAAAAAGAAGAAATAAATAAAACATATAAAAGAAATATTTTTCTAGTCAAAATGGTTTTGATTAATAAGAGAAAAAATTTTCTCTTATTAATTAAATTCCCTCTCCATTTCTAATTCCTTCTCGCACTTGAAATAAGATTAAAAAAAAACATTGAAATCAGTATTCAAAGTAAATTCCACTCCTCCCCTCATTCTCTTTCTTCAAATTTCTATATATAATATTTTTCTCTCTCTCAACTAAATTAAATAATAAAAAAAAATAGGTCAATTAAGATACATCTACTTGTCAGCCTTTACTTTTTTACTTTCTCTTACCCTCTATATGATTCTTCTTCTTCTTCCGCCGACCCCGCACCACGGGGTTAATAATGGCGAGGACAGAAGAAGAAGAAGAATGTCCAATTAAATTTGTATCTACTTTTCTATCATTAAGCAACAGAATCATAGCTAGAAAATATTTTTACTTTTAAATTTACCCCCCCCCCCCCCCCCCTTCTATCCAAAGAATAAATAATAAAAAATATTTTACAAATTTTAATACTATTTTTCTCTCTATATTTACTTATTTTTGTGCGATTTCTGGTAGAATGAGGGGTGTATGAACCCTTCTCCAGGAGGGGCTACAGCCCTGATTACAGAATAATCTATATCTTTTTAATAAAAATTACTTTTTTTAAATGTACGCTAAAATGGAGCAAGCGCTCACTCTGTCACCTATTGTCTATTTTACGAACTATTCATATATAGCCATCTTTAAATTTTGTTAAGACGCCTCGAAAGACATCTAGCAAATAGTAAGTAAATTTTTTTGTTTTTTTTTTCAAGCATTTAATTCATCTTGAAATTTAAAACCCATTTAAAAAAGTATACATTATACTTGAAATAGTTTAAACATATACTTTCCCTTACCTCTATATATGTTAATAATATAGAGAGAGATATGTATTCTTTAATTCGTACGAGAAATTTCATTAACCTCTGAAATATTTCATTTTAAATTTTGAATAAATTACCAATCTGCCGCCCCTCAATTTGTTGTTATATATATATACTCTGTGTTGCCGCTCTAGGCTGCAGCATTCTTAACCTATTTAGAAATACAGCCCTGATTATATTGTATTTTATTTTTTATTAATATCATTTGCAAAGAATATAAACAAATGTCGCTACTGCACCATTGTGGGAATATGCATCCAGTTCAACTTGGTTTTGTACTCTTTGTGTTTATCGTGCAATGTTGAAAGAGTGCCTTCGTTTATATATTCAGTGTTAAGGCTGTATTATTAATTTCATAAATGAGGTGATTTTTTATTGTCTTTGTCTTCAAGTATTAATTCCATATCAGTTAATACTCACTCTCTATGAGTTTACTATGAGTCACATTTAAATTTATTTTAATAAAATTCAATCACACAAATCAAACTCAGGACTTCAACATGGCAGCGATGATATCGGATAAAAATATTTTATTGAGAATTTTTAAACTTCGTTTATATTAGTTTATTATTCAGAACATTTGTGTGTGTATGAATTTGTATTTTTCAAAAAGTAAAAAGTGATCTAAATGTGAGTCATGAATTTAATTTACATAAATTAATTATTAATTTTCTGTATTATAATTATTAGACAAAAAATTTTATTTGCAGGATCTGCAACTACGAGAGGCCTGCCTGACCTTGATCAATTAGTAAAATAAAATTAGATGCTGCCCGTGCCTGGAGCATCACTAGAAAGTGGTAAGAGTAATATTCTTGTTATTAGTTATATTGGGAAGGGTCATTAAATAAACAATAAAAAATTATTTTACAATTTGAATTTTGAACAATAGTAAAGGTTTAGTTCGGGGAAACTCGGGCATGTTCGGCTGCACTCGGCAGGACACGCTCTCTTTCCCTCTCACACGCTCACCTGTTTCGTTCGCTCTATAGAACAATGAGCTGCAGTCTGGATTTTCTCTTCGTAGTGAAATGATTATCAGCAAATAATATTAAAGACGCCGACAAATAGAGAGATGGTTGTTGTCAAAGGGACAGGGGAAAAACTCCTCGAGAAACAATTCTTACAACAGAATAAAGGATGTCACATCCCTGGGTATGTAATCACAACAATTAAAAACTAATTATCGAATTATATAATCCGCTAATAATAAAAACAAATCAAAAGAAAGGAAAATTATATTTTTAAAGAAGAACTTATTCTAGATGGCTTGAGGTTTTTTTTTTATAATTCAAAGAATATAGAAATCACTAGTCTGACCAAAATTCTCGTTAAAAGAGAAATAGTTTTGATTTGTATTTTAGGTATTATTTAATTAAACCTATTAACTGTTATAAAAGATCAATCAAGAGACAAGAGATAAATAACATTCGTTTAGATATTCTTTTAATAATAACTTTTAGTTGAAATATTATTTTTTTTTTTTTTTTTTTTTTAAACACACTTTTTCTCACCCACATTCACACAGTCTTTTCGGCAACTCAGGCCAAATAAGACTTTTGACGATAACCATTATTGAATATATATATTTGGAGTCCTGGCATTCTTATTTAAGCCATTTGGTAACCAAATGGCTTAAATAAAATCATCGGACTGCCTGGGATCCGAACCCGCGACCCTTGGTATAGAAGTTCAGCACACTAACCCCTACACCAAGCCCGAGGACCAAATATTATTAAAGGGTTGTTGATCTTCAAGTGATTGTTGCAAAATTTGATATTAACCTTTTTGCTATTTTTTTAAATTTTCCTAGTTTTAAGTTTTAGCGACCCTTAAACTGTGTGACAGGGCTAAAGC
>JAKCPI010018004.1:0-10598 GCA_023213315.1 Euborellia annulipes | reverse complement strand
GAATCTCTTCTATGCTAGGGGAGATGTCCTAGTTTGAGGAGGTAATCCCTCAGCACCGACTCCTTTCGAAGGATGCATCACTGAGAGGGAACCTTCTTTACGTCCTTTCCACAGGACGGGATGTCCCAACAACTCCCTCTCCTCGTAGAGTTGCCTGAGAGCTATTGTGGTGAGATCCAATATTCCATTCCAGGGCCTGCTTGAGGATTTGTTTACATTAACCTTTAAAGAAAAATCCCGCACAGCCCGTTTACCCCTGCCAGCCCCCTATAACAAAATTTTATATAAAGAACCAATTTTGAATTTACAAAACTTTTCTATCCCCTTGATTTTTTTCCTTTTCTTTCAATCCTGATCCATTCATTGGCTGAAAATTGGTCCAGTGATGCAGATAAACGCTTTAATTATTACCGCTTTGAAAGATTGGATGATGAAAGATTAATTGATTAATATCGATGGCAACAGTTCTTCGAGACCACCCACTCTCCTCTTTCAGGATATAAAATTTCCCCAATACGTCATTAAATAAAAAAAAAAAAGTAAAAGTGTAAAAACAAAACAAAATTGGTTATACCATTGAAATTGATTTCTATTTCATTAAATTTAATTAAATTTTCCAATTGAATGAACTCTTTGTTTATATCACATTGGTTTGCGTTATTTATTTATTTATTTTTTTAAATTTCATGTTAATGGAGAAAATTAAAATTTTTATTATTAATATTGTAACATCGCCCCATATTGTTATGTATCAGAAATAGGAATAGAAATAATCTAATTCGAATGGCAGAACAATATTTGGACCCTGTTACGCATTAGTGTGTCAAGCACCACCTACCGAATTTTGGATAAATTAACATTAAAGTTTTTTGTTTTCATTGGATTATATATAATTTTTTTTTTTTTGTCAATTGTGCAAGTAACATTAAATATAAATTTTTTTAGGACATTTCATAAAAAATAATATTAATTATAGCATTTGAAACAATATTCCGTGCTTAACTCAATTTTTAATTTTTTTGGCGCTTGACACACTATTGCACAACAGGGTTCATTTATTTAACAAAAAAACAATATTTATATCAACCGTAACCAAAATAATGAGAACACATTAATAGTTATAATTATTACATAGGCCTACATCTCCGAGTATATTTTTTTTTTCGATTATCCTCGTATGTATTTTTCTTCTTTTTATGAACAAAATCTCGTTCAAAAATTTATTCTGAAATTTTGACAGAGTTAAGATTTGTATTTCAAATGGGATTTTATATCTTAATGTCCATTTTTTTTTTTGCCCCACCTCCTCCCCTTATTTTTATTACTAAAATTGTTAATATCAGTAAAACCTAATTACTTGTGAATCTGCTCCGATTGAAATGATACTCTAAAATCTCTAAGGCCCTCCTGGCCAAATTAGCAACTTCCTCTGATTTTAAATTGGGATTTCCCAAAAATTTTTCTTTCTCGGTTCATCAGACTTACAGCCTTCAATAATCATAATTGACATTTGCTCCAAATCAATTTTAGACATATCCTCAAAACCGCATTTAGATATATGAAGTCCTAGTCTTTTAATAAAATTATCAGAAGACTCCTGATCCAAGGGCGGATACAAGGGGGAGGGAATGAAGGGGGTAATTACTCCCCCCTGAGATTAAAAAAAATTTTTTTCGAAAAAAATTTATAAAATTTTAAAAATTAATACTTAAAAATTTGATTTGTATTTATATTCTGGCAAACAAGTATAGAATGAGACTTTAAATTACCGAAATTAAGATAAAATAGTGTGCTGTGCGACGAGTCACACCAGATCACCCCCCCCCTCCCCCCTCCCCCCCTTGTCCTGATCATCCTGAACAATTTTCTTAAACGTATGCCTTTCAAAAAGAGCATTACTTCTAAGGTTAAACTGTTTATCTAGAATTTCAATAGAATACTCCTATCTGTCAATTCCCGAAGGGATAATATCATGACGAGGTAAAGATAAGAAAATATCTTGAAGACCCTCACCTACAAATTGAAGTAATGTTGCATACTTCCGTTCAGGTTTTTTTTTTTTTTTTTTTTTTTTTTTTTGCTAAACATTCACACTTTTTTTCTCATTCACACTCACACTCACACACACATTCATACAGTCTTTTCGGCAACTCAGGCCATATAAGACTTTGACGATAACCGTTGTAGAGAATATATCTATTGTGGGGTCAGGCATTTTCTATTTAAGCCATCTGGTATCCAAATGGCTTAAATAAAATCATCGGACTGCCTGGGTCCGAACCCGCGACGTTTGGTATAGGAGGTAGGCGCGCTACCTACTACGCCAAACTCGGGGGCTTCCGTTCAGGTTGTTTAATGGCAAAATTCAATCTGTCTTTTCCATGTCCGCCATTTATTCGATAAATAAGTTATGTTGTTATGAACATCAAAGAGGCCCTCGGGTCTTGGTGTGAGGTTAGCGTGCTAAACTCGTATACCAAACGTCGCGGGTTCGGACCCCAGGCAGTCCGATGATTTTATTTAAGCCATTTGGATACCATATGACTTAAATAAGAATGCCTGAATCCCAAATAATATATATTCATTATCGTCAAAGTCTTAAATGGCCTAAGTTGCCTAAAATACTGTATGAATGTGAGTGTGAATGAGAAAAAAAGCGTGAATGTTAAAAAAAAAAAAAATCAAAGAGAGGAATGCCATTTAAATCAACCACTGCATCCATTTTTATCCAGGCAGCTCTACGGGGAGAGGGAGTTGCTGTGAAATCCTGTCCTGAAGAAGGGACGTTAAGAAGGTTCCCTTTCAGTGATGCATTCTTCGAAAGGAGTTCCTACTCAAATTAGGACATCCCCCCTAGCATAGAAGAGGTTGGATAAAAGGAACCAGAAATAAGGATTAGTTCACTAGCTAGAAACGAACGCAGAAGGAGGAGTTAGAGATAGAAAATAATGAGGTGTGTGTCTTAGTGCACGTAAGCACCTCGGGTAAATAAACTGTAGATCCCGATAGAATTTTAAAATAATAATAATAATTATCCATGATTACCAACTGCGCCTAATGTAATAGAAATAGAATTAATCCAGCAAAACAAAATTTTTATTTTAACAAAAACCAACATAGCTAAAATAGTGAAAACTAGGAACCGACCGAATATTCGGTTTCGGTTACGGTTTCGGCCAAAAATCATGGTTTCGGCCAAAAAGTAGCCGAAACTTGAGTCTTAAAAAAAAGGTTAAATGATTTGCACTTGAAGGTGAAAAAATTTTTTGTCTCCCTAAAAAAAAAGTAAAATGATTTTCACGGAGGGAAAAAATTTCAAAAAAAAAAAAAAAATATAAATTTTTTTATAGGAAACACAAGTTTCGGTTTCGGTTACGGTTTCGGCCGAAACTAAGGTTGAGGCCGAATATTCGGTTTCGGTTGAAAATCTTGTTTTGGTCGGACCCTAGTGAAAACACACAACAATTTTATGTACCCATATCCCGGCTTCCTGTCAAAAAATTTAATTGTTAAAAAATATCATCAACTTCCGGTGATTATCTCTGCTTAAATTCAAATTTCCGAATGTATTTAAATTATTTATTACATTATAATATGTTGTTATGCCCCCACCCAAGTCTTTTTTTTTACCATTTAGGAGATATCGAAGTAATTAGGTGGTTTATTGGAAAATGTCTTATGTAGTAGAGATAATGAGACGCAAAAAATGGGGGAGAGATTTTTGTTGTTGTTGTTGTTGTTGCTACTACTCTCTGCCATCATCCATCCTCTCTTCTATATATGGAATACTAATGATTCATTAAAAATAACAACAACAACAACAACGTAAACAAACTCAATGAAACAGCAAAAGAAAGAAGAATTATTATCTGCGTGAATCGACTAGGAAATTATCTAACCTCTTGCATTGTTGCATTTAACCCCTGCTTGCTGTTTTATATAAAATAAGAAAGAAAAAACTGACATGGCCACCATATCTATAAAATTTATTATAAAATACTAGACGCAAAGCCCCGCCTTCGGCGGGGCTTCGTCTAGCCAGGGTGCGCGCCCCTGGACCCCCTTGCTCGCCTACTTATATACATACCGGTATATACATTTTCCCTTTTATTTTTATATATAGAGTTTATTTTAACGGTTAATTATTTATCAACTTAAGATTTTTTGTGGATCATATCCTTTCCGGGACTCTCCCGATACACAAACAAAAAATTTACGCCGATATTTTAGAATTCAAAATGTAAATAAATAAAAAAATCGTAAACATGGGTAAATATTTATATTTTGTTACCATGGCAACTATTTCTCCAAATTTTTTTTTTTCTTATTTTAATGGTTAATTACTCATTAACTTATTGTTATTTGTGAAACAAAACCTGTCCGGGATTCTCACAAACATACACAGAAAATTTCATCATAATTGGTTCAGTCGTTTAGAAGGAGTTTAGTCACATACACACGTACAGAAGAATTATATATATAAAGATAAAGATAATTTATAGTAATAATGGCGTAGTCCTGATTATTGAAATTCCTTTTTTAGAAAAAAAGAGGTATGGTGAGGACATAAAAACCACGATGAAATTGGTATATATTATTCACAAAGAGTGAAAAAAATAAAAAGTAAATTGATTAGTGCTGAGGCATAAATTTATTATCCTTTCGGCTTACAAGTTGGCCATCTTCAGAGCACTAAAAAAGTTATATGATATATATACACAAAATAATACATTTTTAAAAAAATAAATAAAAAAAAATATAAATACCTAATAATTTCTTCGCCATTTAATAAAAAATTAATAAATTAATAAAAATAGTGATTTCAAAATTGAAAATTCATATTAAGCTTATGTTTATTTAAAATATTTTTTTGAATTTTCAATTTTGAAATCACTATTTTTATTAATTTATTAATTTTTTATTAAATGGCGAAGAAATTATTAGTTATTTATATTTTTACTTTCTCGTATAGAGAAAGTTATGTAATCGTAAAAAAATTCGACTTCGAGATTTTGATGTTTCTCCACGTTTTAGACCTCCCTGAGTCCAAAAAAACAATTTTTGGCATTATGTCTGTGTGTGTGTGTGTGTGTGTGTGTGTGTGTGAACACGATTGCTTAAAAACCAAAGCAGCTAGATCGATGAAATTTGGTATATGCTCCTTACACTAAAATTGTAGATTTCTATCAACTTTTGGAGTAAATTCGTCACTTGGAAGTAGTACTTTACTTAAAAAGTTTTTTCAAAAATTTTGAAATTTTCAATTTTTTTGTTATATTATGATAAAATACTCTATTTTAAAAAGTTTTTATTCTTTGACATTTTTTCGAAAACTGAATAGTTTTTGAAGTAATCACAGAAGAAATAGAAAATATTCGTTAATTTTGATAAAAAATCAAAACAAAATCATACAGGTGTCATTAAAAAAAGGGTAAATATAAACAAATGAATTTGTGAAACAAATGAATTTGTTTATAGAAATCTACAATTTTAGTGTAAAGAAGAGCATATACCAAATTTTATCGATCTAGCTGCTTTGGTTTTTAAGCAATCGTGTTTACACACACACCCAGACGTAATTCCAAAAGAATATACGAGAAAGTCTCGGGGAAGTCAATCCCCATATTTTTTTTTTTATTTATTTTTTTTTTAAATGTATTATTTTGTGTATATATATCATATAACTTTTTTAGTGCTCTGAAGATGGCCAACTTGTAAGCCGAAAGGATAATAAATTTATGCCTCAGCACTAAAAAATTTACTTTTTATTTTTTTCACTCTTTGTGAATAATATATACCAATTTCATCGTGGTTTTTATGTCCTCACCATACCTCTTTTTCTAAAAAAAGAAATATAATTTAATTTAGAATGAATATTAGTATACTATTGTAGATAATAATTTTGAAATATTATAAATAAACAAGTGAGCCAAAACTCATTTCAAAATCATGGGAAGTTGTTCAAACAGAAAGGCATTTGGGAATTATACAGTATATGTAGATTAGAGGAGGTCCGAATCCGGGCTACCAATTTCATTTTCAATCATATCTCATGCAAAATAATAGTAAAGTAATCTATATATGGACCATGTTATGCAATAGTGTGTCTGTCAAGCGCTAAAAAAATTAAAAAAATTGAGTTAAGCACGGAATATTGTTTCAAATGCTAATTTTTTAAAGAAATATGTCCTAAAAAAATTTATGTTTAATGTTACTTGCACAATTGACAAAAAATAAAGGGTCGGACTAAGCCGAGCGCACAACTTTGCCCACCCACTACTCAAGAAAAAAATATTTGTCCCTCCCTAGAGCCCCCCTGATGGTCCGATGTTATACATATTATATATCATTTTACTCGGGAGGAAGTCTAGTTTCTGAATATATAAAAAAAATTATAGGTTATGTAAGAAAAAAATTTTTGTCCTTCCCCTTAGAGTCCCCCCCCCTGATGGTCCGATGTTTACCAAAAGCTTTTCAGTTCTTGGCCTCTACCCCTAGTTTATGGGTGCAAAATTTCAAAACAATTGAATGAATAGTTTTTGAGATTTCGTTGACGAAAAAAAATTACCACAGACATACACACACACAGACACACAGACATCTTTCCAAAAACTTGCTTAAATGGATTCAGGGGACCTCAAAACGCATTTTGGCAGCTTCAGAAAAATTTCGATTTTTTTTACGATTACGTTAACTTTAGCTGTCCAACCTACGGTTGATGGGCAAAGTTAATTTATAATCTAATCAAAACAATGTAAAACAATTAATGATTATCTTTTCAAATAATATATTAAGGAAAGGTGAGATGAGGCGGGCAGCGCGGCTAGTATAGATTAATCATCGCGTCATTCACTCTATTGATGGTTCTGGGTGTGTGTGCTGTGGCCACACCGATTTATTTCGTTGTTCAATTTATCAAAACAGGAATTACAGTAGATAAGAACGAAAAAAGGAAAGAAAGGTTAATAGGACTTAAAAGAAAGACTTCCGTAGTTGAAAATCACATCAAAAAGTAATAGAAAGAAAGAAAGAAAGAAAGAGAGGTGGATATTGTATTCAAAGATTATAAAGAAAGATATTGTGTAAAAAAAAAAATAAATAAAAAGTGTGTTCTTTAATAATGAATCTCTCTATCAATTTCATTTAACATTTGTGCATGCAATCACCATATGGTGGGAATTCATAGAAAGTGACAACTACCCTCTATATTCTTTTGTTTACTTTCTCTTACCTCTATATATGTTAATATATTAGTAGGGGATCCGAAGAGAGGTCGATTTGCACCCAGATATTTAATGGATGAAATATTTTAATTTAAAAATCTGGTGTGACTGGCGTACAGCACACAACTTCCGCTTACCTTCGGTAATCAAAAATTTTGTTCTGTGCTTGTCACATCAGATTTTTTGTGTCGACATGTATTTAGTTTTCGATAGTGTGGTACATTCAATTTTTTTTTTAAACCATTTTCGGCTACAGAGGCCATTTAGGGATTATTTATTTATTATATAAATTTTAATATACATTGTATCGATGATAACCGGGGGGGGGCGTTCCACACGCTGATTGCTAGGGGTCACCAATCCCGAGCTTTCGCCGCGCTTGGCATCACTTAACCTCAACGATTGTGGTGACTGTTGATCTTCTCCGTTGCCAAGCCCCCCGGCTACATTCAATTTTCAAGATGTAAAATAAGTATGGGAAAATATTTATATTTTGTTACCATGGCAACCATTTATCCTATCTTTCCTACGGAGTACAAGAGTAAAGTGGTCTTCAGAAGACTTGCGAGATTTTCTCATTAAATAAAAATGTTTCAAGCAGGCACTGGATTGGAATATTGGATCTCACCACAATAGCACCCAGGCAACTCTACAAGGAAAGGGAGTTGCTGTGACATTCCGCCCTGTAGAAGGGACGTAAAAAAGGTTCTCTCTCAGTGATGCATTCTTCGAAAGGAGTCGGTGCTGAGGAAGTTCCTACTCAAACCAGGACATCCTCCCTAGCATAGAAAAGGTTGGATAAAAGGAACCAGAAATAAGGATTATTTCAGAGACGAAAGCAGCAGAGGAGTTAGAGTTATGAAATAATGCAGCTTCACGGGGTGCCGGTAGATGGCTACGGCCAGAGGTCGGTTGGGTTTGAGGTGTGTGCCTTCGAGCGTTTAAGCGCCTCGGTTAAATAAACGGGGATCCCTACAGGAATCAAATAATATAATAAGTATGAAAATATTTTTTCACTTAATGTACATTATTACTTTCTCTTAGTATTATTTTCATAAAATCTATAAAGTAAAAATTATAATAAAACAAATCATTGTTTAAATTAAATCTCAGATGTGTGGCGTGGCGCTGTGAATAACGAACAAAAAAAAAAAAAAGAGAGCAGCCTCCATGGCGATATGTAGATAAATAAAAAAGAAGCATTCATCTCTCTCTCTCTTGCGTTAGCATAACCGGTCCTGGAGAGACGTATGAGATGCGAATGGTCCAGGACACAGCATCTTAAACAGTGAATGCCGAAATACAAAAAAAAACGATATACGATTTACATACAAAATCTTTTATTAGTAAAATAGAGTAAACGAAGAGATGACAGACAGACAAGTTGGCAAAGATGCTAATCACGTCACTCTACTCTTCAATTTGATGACAGATAAAAAGTGTCATATAAAAGTTTACAACTAGTACTGATGACGGACGTGATGAGCGTCCGAAATGTTTTTGACGATTTGTGGTTTGAGATTACTGTTAATAGTAAATTATTTCGAAAAAAAAAAAATAATTACGAGATTTGTTTATTTTCTGCCATTTTTTTTTGAAATCTGGTGTGATAGAAGCAGACCACTCAACTTGTTGTGTTCTATGCTTGTTCCTGACAGATTTTTGTGTGGACATATATCCGATACATTATAATTACATTTATATTTTGTTACCATATTTCCTATAAAGTACAAGAGTGGGCTTCAAACAAATTTGAGAGAAAAATGAGAATATACATTTTAAAAAGCATCGAAATTGATAAATGATTTATGAATTTTAATCAAAATCGTTGGAGCGAATTTTGATAAAATCGAAAAAAACTAAAAAAGTACATCAGTAAAGTACTAGAACTCTTTGGTCGATTTTAATTAAAAGCTTCATTTTAAGTCCCCAGAGGGGTACTTAATTTAAATATCAAATTTCAATCTCCGATCTCTTTTCGTTCTTGTTCACAACCGGACCACAAAACGTGTATTTCCATCAAATTTCCGACATGGCGTGAATCCCAATCTCTATACGACCCTGTTATGCAATGGTGTGTCAAAGACCAAAAAAAATTCAAAATTGAGCTAAGCAAGGAATATTGTTTCAAATGCTTTAATTAATAATATTTTTTATGAAATATGTCCTAAAAAAATTTATATTTAATGTTACTTGCACAATTGACAAAAAAAAATCTGGTGTGACTGGCGCACAGCACACAACTTTCTCTTACCTTCGGTAATCGAAAGTTGTGTACTGTGCTTGTCACACCAGATTTTTTGTGTCGACATGTATTTAGTTCCCGGCAGTAGGGAATATTTGAATTCAGATGTCAAAATTATAAACATGGGAAAATATTTATATTTTGTAACCATGGCAACCATTTCTCCTATCTTTCCTATGAAGCACAAGAGTAAAGTGTGCTTCAAACAATTTGAGAGCAAAACGCGAATATACATTTGAAAGAGCATCTAAAAAATAATTGATTTTTGAATTTTAATCAAAATCGTTAGAGCGAATTTTGAGAAAATCGAAAAAAACTGAAAAAGTACATCAGTAAAGTACTAGTACTCTTTGGTCGATTTTGATTAAAAGCTTATTTTCACGCCCTAGGAGGGGTGCCTAACTTAAATATAAAATTTCAACCTCCTAGCTCAATTCCTTCATGCTTCAAAATTGAACACACACAGACAGACACACAGACAGACAGACAGACAGACAGACAGACCATGTCGCGAAAACCACTTTTTTGGATTCAGGGGACCTCAAAACGTGAAGATCCATCAAAATCTCGACATCGAATTTTTGACATGAATGCAATACTTTCTCTCTATATATATATTACATATATACATAGGTAAGAGAAAGTAAAAATTATATATAATCCAATGTAAACAAAAAACTTTAATGTTAATTTTCTCAAAACTCGGTAGCTGGCGCTTGACACTACTAATGCGTAACAGGGTCGATATAATACTAAATAATATATTAACATATATGGATAGGGGATACGCTGAGTATAGCGGGCTGTTCAAATACTGGGCGTGCGGAATTTTTTCTTTAAATAAAAATATATAGGCCTATTTAATGTAAACAAAAAACCCATCAAGCAGGTACTGGATTGGAATATAGGATCTCACCACAATAGCCCCCAGGCAACTCTAGAGGAGAGGGAGTTGCTGTGACATACCGAATCCTGTGAAGGCTGATTTAAAGAAGGTTCTCTCTTAGTGAGTCAGTGCTTAGGGAGTCCTTTTTAAAACTAGGGACATCCTCCATACCCTAGAAGAAGTTGAATAAAAGGAATCGGGTGAAACTTAGAAATAGGAAATTAATGATGCTTAACATCACGGG
>JAKCPI010018003.1:0-10237 GCA_023213315.1 Euborellia annulipes | reverse complement strand
AATTAAGATAATTAAAATAATTAAATCTCTCAAATTAAAAATAATAAAAATTGTTATATAATTAAATTTTATTTATTTTTTCCTTAGAGAGATCAGGGGTGGGACTCGGACTGGATAAAGACAGACAGACGGACACTCAGTCATTATATATATACTGAGGACCAGGGGGGCCCTAATTAGAATAACAAATATTTGACCTTTTTTTCGGTCTACGTGATTGTGGAATGAAAATAAATCTCTCTGAAGATGATCTTAATCAAAATTAAAACGTTTACTTCCAATTATATTTTTCTTATCTTCAATTAGAATTAAAATTGAATTTTTTAATCACCACGAAATTAATTTTAAAATTTATAATAACGATTAAATTCAATTTTTTAGTTATAAAATGAAATATTCCAAAAGTAACTGAAAGACCAGGGTTCCGGACAGGCGGATCCGAGGTGGGCGGTGCCCTTTATATAATTAGATATACTCACATTTTGACTGAAATTGATGATAATTAGTTTTTTTTTTTTTAATTTCCTATTAAAATGAAAGAATCCATTTGTTTGTTTGTTTAACCCACATCTTATTTTTCCTGGAAGATAATATCAAAAGCAAGAATACAAATAATAATAGTTATGTATATTAATTTAATGTATTTCTGCTATTTTTCCTATTTTGTTTATGGCCCGCATAATTTGGGTCAGCGAAGCCGGCAAACTCTATTTGTCGTTATCAACGAATGTTTTGTTGAAATGTAACGAAATTATTATTATTATTATTATTATTTGAATTTACTGTTGGAATCCCCGTTTATTTACCCGAGGTGCTTTCGTGCACGAAGACACACCTCAAACCCAACCGGCTTCTGGCCGTAGACATCTACCGACACGCCATAAAGTTACATCATTTCCTGTCTCTAACTCCTCCTCCTGTCTTCATTTTAATCCTTATTTTTGGTTCCACCCAGTTCCTTTTTCCAATCCCTTCTCTGCTAGGGAGGATGTCCTGGAGTGAAGAGGGATCTCCTCAGCACCGACTCCTTTCGAAGAACTCATCACTGAGAGGGAACCTTCTTTCCACAGGACGGGATGTCACAGCAACTCCCTCTCCTCGTAGAGTTGCCTGGGGGCAATTGTGGTTAGATCCAATATTCCAATCCAGTGCCTGCTTGAGGATTTGTTTACATTAAATAAAGACCGAAACTCCTCAACTACATTAAATAAATATTTTGGTGGTGTGCAGAGAAGTTGATGTTAATGTTATGGAATGGAAAAGTGCAAGTACAGGTGCAGCAAATAAAGAAAGCCTTTAGATGCGAAATGCCGAAAAGGAGACGTTTTGGACAAAATTTTATTCGTCCATCTTCAGTCCTTGTAGGCTTATAAACTAATTAGGGACAAAGTTGTCATTGTTGTTGCGGCACAGATTTGTGCACATGTTTATTTTTTTATAAAAACAGGTGAGTCTTTAATACTTCGTGAGAGTCTATAAAATCGATTATCTTAATCAAATCTGTGCCGCAACAACAATGACAACTTTGTCCCTAATTAGTTTATAAGCCTACAAGGACTGAGGATGAACGAATAAAATTTTGTTCGAAACGTCTCCTTTTCGGCATTTGGCATTCAAAGACTCTATTATTTGCTGCATCCGTATTTGCTCTCCTCCATTCCATAAATATTTTTATTAAATGAAAAAATCCCGCACGCCATGGATGTGTACACGGATCTCCTTTGTAGAAGCTGACATCCAATCCCGCTACACCTGCCAGCCCCCTATACCAAAATTTTATATAAATAACCAATTTTGAATTTACAAAACCTTTCTATTCCCTTGATTGGTTGAAAATTGGTCCAGTGATGCAGATAAACGCTTTAATTATTACCGCTTTGAAAGATTGGATGATGAAAGATTAATTGATTAATATCGATGGCGACAGTTCTTCGGGACCACCCACTCTCTCTCAGGATATAAAATTTCCCCAATACGTCATTAAATAAAAAAAAAAGTAAAAAGTGTAAAAACAAAACAAAATTGGTTATATCATTCAAATTGATTTCTATTTCATTAAATTTAATTAAATTTTCCAATTGAATGAACTCTTTGTTTATATCGCATTGGTTTGCGTTATTTATTTATTTTTTTTTTTTAATTTCATGTTAATGGAGAAAATTAAAATTTTATTATTAATATTGTAACATCGCCCCATATTGTTATGTATCAGAAATAGGAATGGAAATAATCTAATTCGAATGGCAGAACAATATTTGGACCCTGTTACGCATTAGTGTGTCAAGCACCACCTACCGAGTTTTGAGAAAATTAACATGAAAGTTTTTTGTTTTCATTGGATTATATATAATTTTTTTTTTTTTTTTGTCAATTGTGCAAGTAACATTAAATATAAATTTTTTTTAGGACATATTTCATAAAAAATACTATTAATTATAGCATTTGAAACAATATTCCGTGCTTAACTCAATTTTTAATTTTTTTGGCGCTTGACACACTATTGCACAACAGGTTCCATTTATTTAACAAAAAAACAATATTTATATCAACCGTAACCAAAATAATGAGAACACATTAATAGTTATAATTATTACATAGGCCTACATCTCCGAGTATATATTTTTTTTTTTCGATTATCCTCGTATGTATTTTTCTTCTTTTTATGAACAAAATCTCGTTCAAAAATTTATTCTGAAATTTTGACAGAGTTAAGATTTGTATTTCAAATGGGATTTTATATCTTAATGTCCATTTTTTTTTTGCCCCCCCTCCTCCCCTTATTTTTATTACTAAAATTGTTAATATCAGTAAAACCTAATTACTTGTGAATCTGCTCCGATTGAAATGATACTCTAAAATCTCTAAGGCCCTCCTGGCCAAATTAGCAACTTTCTCTGATTTTAAATTGGGATTTCCCAAAAATTTTCTTTCTCGGTTCATCAGACTTACAGCCTTCAATAATCATAATTGACATTGGCTCCAAATCAATTTTAGACATATCCTCAAAACCGCATTTAGATATATGAAGTCCTAGTCTTTTAATAAAATTATCAGAAGACTCCCTGATCCAAGGGCGGATACAAGAGGGAGGAATGAAGGGGGTAATTACTCCCCCCCTGAGATTAAAAAAAAAACTTTTTGATTTGTATTTATATTCTGGCAAACAAGTATAAAATGAGAAATTAAATTACCGAAATTAAGAAAATATAGTGTGCTGTGCGACGAGTCACACCAGATTACCTCCCCCTCCCCTCTCTCCCCCCTTCTCCTGAACATCCTGAACAATTTTCTTAAACGTATGCCTGTCAAAAAGAGCATTACTTCTAAGGTTAAACTATTTATCTAGAATTTCAATAGAATACTCGTATCTGTCAATCCCCGAAGGGATAATATCATGACGAGGTAAAGATAAGAAAATATCTTGAAGACCCTCACCTACAAATTGAAGTAATGTTGCATACTTCCGTTCAGGTTTTTTTTTTTTTTTTTTTTTTTAAACATTCACACTTTTTTCTCATTCACACTCACACTCACACACACATTCACACAGTCTTTTCGGCAACTGAGGCCATATAAGACTTTGACGATAACCGTTGTAGAGAATATATCTATTGTGGGGTCAGGCATTTTCTATTTAAGCCATCTGGTATCCAAATGGCTTAAATAAAATCATCGGACTGCCTGGGTCCGAACCCGCGACGTTTGGTATAGGAGGTAGGCGCGCTACCTACTACGCCAAACTCGGGGCTTCCGTTCAGGTTGTTTAATGGCAAAATTCAATCTGTCTTTTCCATGTCCGCCATTTATTCGATAAATAAGTTATGTTGTTATGAACATCAAAGAGGCCCTCGGGTCTTGGTGTAGAGGTTAGCGTGCTAAACTCGTATACCAAACGTCGCGGGTTCGGACCCCAGGCAGTCCGATGATTTTATTTAAGCCATTTGGATACCATATGACTTAAATAAGAATGCCTGAATCCCAAATAATATATATTCATTATCGTCAAAGTCTTAAATGGCCTAAGTTGCCTAAAATACTGTATGAATGTGAGTGTGAATGAGAAAAAGCGTGAATGTTAAAAAAAAAAAAAATCAAAGAGAGGAATGCCATTTAAATCAACCACTGCATCCATTTTTATCCAGGCAGCTCTACGGGGAGAGGGAGTTGCTGTGAAATCCTGTCCTGTAGAAGGGACGTTAAGAAGGTTCCCTTTCAGTGATGCATTCTTCGAAAGGAGTTCCTACTCAAATTAGGACATCCCCCCCTAGCATAGAAGAGGTTGGATAAAAGGAACCAGAAATAAGGATTAGTTCACTTGTTAGAAACGAACGCAGAAGGAGGAGTTAGAGATAGAAAATAATGAGGTGTGTGTCTTAGTGCACGTAAGCACCTCGGGTAAATAAACTGTAGATCCCGATAGAATTTTAAAATAATAATAATAATTATCCATGATTACCAACTGCGCCAAATGTAATAGAAATAGAATTAATCCAGCAAAACAAAATTTTTATTTTAACAAAAACAAACATAGCTAAAATAGTGAAAACTAGGAACCGACCGAATATTCGGTTTCGGCCAGTTTCGGCTAAAAATCATGGTTTCGGCCGTAGTTTCGGTTTTGGCCAAAAAGTAGCCGAAACTTTCGGCCGGTCGAAACTTGAGTCTTAAAAAAAAAGGTTAAATGATTTGCACTTGAAGGTGAAAAAATTTTTGTCTCCCTAAAAAAATATGGGGATTGACTTCCCCGAGACTTTCTCGTATATTCTTTTGGAATTACGTCTGGGTGTGTGTGTGACACGATTGCTTAAAAACCAAAGCAGCTGGATCGGTGAAATTTGGTATATGCTCCTTACACTAAAATTGTAGATTTCTATCAACTTTTGGAGTAAATACGTCACTTGGAAGTAGTACTTTACTTAAAAAGTTTTTTCAAAAATTTTGAAATTTTCAATTTTTTTGTTATATTATGATAAAATACTCTATTTTAAAAAGTTTTTATTCTTGACATTTTTACGAAAACTGAATAGTTTTTGAAATAATCACAGAAGAAATAGAAAATATTCGTTAATTTTGATAAAAAAATCAAAACAAAATCTTACAGGTGTCATTAAAAAACAGGTAAATATAAACAAATTCATTTGTTTCACAAATTCATTTGTTTCACAAATTCATTTGTTTATATTTACATGTTTTTTAATGACACCTGTATAGATTTTGTTTTGATTTTTTTATCAAAATTAACGAATATTTTCTATTTCTTCTGTGATTATTTCAAAAAACTATTAAGTTTTCGTAAAAATGTCAAAGAATAAAAACTTTTTAAAATAGAGTATTTTATCATAATATAACAAAAAAATTGAAAATTTCAAAATATTTGAAAAAACTTTTTTAAGTAAAGTACTACTTCCAAGTGACGTATTTACTCCAAAAGTTGATAGAAATCTATAATTTTAGTGTAAGGAGCATATACCAAATTTCATCGATCTAGCTGCTTTGGTTTTTAAGCAATCGTGTTCACACACACACACACACACACACACACAGACATAATGCCAAAAATGGTTTTTTTGGACTCAGGGAGGTCTAAAACGTGGAGAAACATCAAAATCTCGAAGTCGAATTTTTTTATGATTACATAACTTTCTCTATACGAGAAAGTAAAAAAGTAAAATGATTTTCACGGAGGGGAAAAAATTTCAAAAAAAAAAAAAAAATATATAAATTTTTTTATAGGAAACACAAGTTTCGGTTTCGGTTTCGGCCGAAACTCAGGTTGAGGCCGAATATTCTGTTTCGGTTGAAATCTTGTTTCGTTTGGACCCTAGTGAAAACACACAACAATTTTATGTACACATATCCCGGCTTCCTGTCAAAAATTTAATTGTTAAAAAATATCATCAACTTCCGGTGATTATCTCTGCTTAAATTCAAATTTCCTAATGTATTTAAATTATTTATTACATTATAATATGTTGTTATGCCCCCACCCAAGTCTTTTTTTACCATTTAGGAGATATCGAAGTAATTAGGTGGTTTATTGGAAAATGTCTTATGTAGTAGAGATAATGAGAAGCAAAAAATGGGGGAGAGATTTTTGTTGTTGTTGTTGTTGCTACTACTCTCTGCCATCATCCATCCTCTCTTCTATATATGGAATACTAATGATTCATTAAAAATAACAACAACAACGACAACGTAAACAAACTCAATGAAACAGCAAAAGAAAGAAGATTATTATCTGCGTGAATCGACTAGGAAATTATCTAACCTCTTGCATTGTTGCATTTAACCCCTGCTTGCTGTTTTATATAAAATAAGAAAGAAAAAACTGACATGGCCACCATATCTATAAATTTATTATAAAATATAATTTAATTTAGAATGAATATTAGTATACTATTGTATATAATAATTTTGAAATATTATAAATAAAGGAGTGTGCCAAAAACTCATTTCAAAATCATGGGAAGTTGTTCAAACAGAAAGGCATTTGGGAATTATACAGTATATGTAGATTAGAGGAGGTCCGAATCCGGGCTACCAATTTCATTTTCAATCATATCTCATGCAAAATAATAGTAAAGTAATCTATATATGGACCATGTTATGCAATAGTGTGTCTGTCAAGCGCCAAAAAAAATTAAAAATTGAGTTAAGCACTGAATATTGTTTCAAATGCTAATTTTTTAAAGAAATATGTCCTAAAAAAATTTATGTTTAATGTTACTTGCACAATTGACAAAAAATAAAGGGTCGGACTAAGCCGAGCGCACAACTTTGCCCACCCACTACTCAAGAAAAAAATATTTGTCCCCCCCCCCCTTAGAGCCCCCCCTGATGGTCCGATGTTATACATATTATATATCATTTTACTCGGGAGGAAGTCTAGTTTCTGAATATATAAAAAAAATTATAGGTTATGTAAGAAAAAAATTTTTGTCCTTCCCCTTAGAGTCCCCCCCCTGATGGTCCGATGTTTACCAAAAGCTTTTCAGTTCTTGGCCTCTACCCCTAGTTTATGGGTGCAAAATTTCAAAACAATTGAATGAATAGTTTTTGAGATTTCGCTGACGAAAAAAATTACCACAGACATACACACACACAGACACACAGACATCTTTCCAAAAACTTGCTTAAATGGATTCAGGGGACCTCAAAACGCATTTTGGCAGCTTCAGAAAAATTTCGATTTTTTTTACGATTACGTTAACTTTAGCTGTCCAACCTACGGTTGATGAGCAAAGTTAATTTATAATCTAATCAAAACAATGTAAAACAATTAATGATTATCTTTTCAAATAATATATTAAGGAAAGGTGAGATGATCCACGCTAGTAGGCGGGCAGCGCGGCTAGTATAGATTAATCATCGCTTCATTCACTCTATTGATGGTTCTGGGTGTGTGTGCTGTGGCCACACCGATTTATTTCGTTGTTCAATTTATCAAAACAGGAATTACAGTAGATAAGAACGAAAAAGGAAAGAAAGGTTAATAGGACTTAAAAGAAAGACTTCCGTAGTTGAAAATCACATCAAAAAGTAATAGAAAGAAATAAAGGTGAATATTGTATTCAAAGATTATAAAGAAAGATATTATTGTAATAAAAAAATAAATAAAAAGCGTGTTCTTTAATAATGAATTTCTCTATCAATTTCATTTAACATTTGTGCATGCAATCACCATATGGTGGGAATTCATAGAAAGTGACAACTACCCTCTATATTCTTTTGTTTACTTTCTCTTACCTCTATATATGCTAATATATTAGTAGGGGATCCGAAGAGAGGTCGATTTGCACCCAGATATTTAATGGATGAAATATTTTAATTTAAAAATCTGGTGTGACTGGCGTACAGCACACAACTTCCGCTTACCTTCGGTAATCAAAAATTTTGTTCTGTGCTTGTCACATCAGATTTTTTGTGTCGACATGTATTTAGTTTTCGATAGTGTGGTACATTCAATTTTTTTTTTAAACCATTTCCGGCTACAGAGGCCATTTAGGGGTTATTTATTTATTATATAAATTTTAATATACATTGTATCGATGGCAACCGGGGGGGGCGTTCCACACGCTGATTGCTCGGGGTCACCAATCCCGAGCTTTCGCCGCGCTTGGCATCACTTAACCTCAACGATTGTGGTGACTTGATCTTCTCCGTTGCCAAGCCTCCCGGCTACATTCAATTTTCAAGATGTAAAATAAGTATGGGAAAATATTTATATTTTGTTACCATGGCAACCATTTATCCTATCTTTTCCTACGGAGTACAAGAGTAAAGTGGTCTTCAGAAGACTTGCGAGATTTTCTCATTAAATAAAAATGTTTCAAGCAGGCACTGGATTGGAATATTGGATCTCACCACAATAGCACCCAGGCAACTCTACAAGGAAAGGGAGTTGCTGTGACATTCCGCCCTGTAGAAGGGACGTAAAAAAGGTTCTCTCTCAGTGATGCATTCTTCGAAAGGAGTCGGTGCTGAGGAAGTTCCTACTCAAACCAGGACATCCTCACTAGCATAGAAAAGGTTGGATAAAAGGAACCAGAAATAAGGATTATTTCAGAGACAAAAGCAGCAGAGGAGTTAGAGTTATGAAATAATGCAGCTTCACGGGGTGCCGGTAGATGGCTACGGCCAGAGGTCGGTTGGGTTTGAGGTGTGTGCCTTCGAGCGCTTAAGCACCTCGGTTAAATAAACGGGGATCCCTACAGGAATCAAATAATATAATAAGTATGAAAATATTTTTTCACTTAATGTACATTATTTCTTTCTATTAGTATTATTTTCATAAAATCTATAAAGTAAAAATTATAATAAAACAAATCATTGTTTAAATTAAATCTCAGATGTGTGGCGTGGCGCTGTGAATAACGAACAAAAAAAAAAAACCAAAAAAAGAGAGCAGCCTCCATGGCGATATGTAGATAAATAAAAAAGAAGCATTCATCTCTCTCTTGCGTTAGCATAACCGGTCCTGGAGAGACGTATGAGATGCGAATGGTCCAGGACACAGCATCTTAAACAGTGAATGCCGAAATACAAAAAAAAAAAAAAAAAAAAACGATATACGATTTACATACAAAATCTTTTATTAGTAAAATAGAGTAAACGAAGAGATGGCAGACAGACAAGTTGGCAAAGATGCTAATCACGTCACTCTACTCTTCAATTTGATGACAGATAAAAAGTGTCATATAAAAGTTTACAACTAGTACTGATGACGGACGTGATGAGCGTCCGAAATGTTTTTGACGTTTTGTGGTTTGAGATTACTGTTAATAGTAAATTATATAAAAAAAAAAAAAATAATTACGAGATTTGTTTATTTATCTGCCATTTTTTTTTTTTTTGAAATCTGGTGTGATAGAAGCACACCACACAACTTGTGTTCTATGCTTGTCTTAATAGATTTTTTGTGTGCACATATATCCGATACATTATAATTACATTTATATTTTGTTACCATATTTCCTATAAAGTACAAGAGTGGGCTTCAAACAAATTTGAGAGAAAAATGAGAATATACATTTTAAAAAGCATCGAAATTGATAAGTTATTTATGAATTTTAATCAAAATCGTTGGAGCGAATTTTGATAAAATCGAAAAAAACTAAAAAAGTACATCAGTAAAGTACTAGTACTCTTGGGTCGATTTTAATTAAAAGCTTCATGTTACGCCCCCAGAGCGGACTTAATTTAAATATCAAATTTCAATCTCCGATCTCTTTTCGTTCTTGTTCACAACCGGACCACAAAACGTGTATTTCCATCAAAATTCCGACATGGCATGAATCCCAATCTCTATATCGACCCTGTTATGCAATGGTGTGTCAAAGACCAAAAAAATTCAAAAATTGAGCTAAGCAAGGAATATTGTTTCAACAGCAATTAATAATATTTTTTATGAAATATGTCCTAAAAAAATTTATATTTAATGTTACTTGCACAATTGACAAAAAAATCTGGTGTGACTGGCGTACTAGCACACAACTTTCTTATACCTTCGGTAATCGAAAGTTGTGGTACTGTGCTTGTCACGCCAGATTTTTTGTGTCGACATGTATTAAGTTCCCGGCAGTAGGGAATATTTGAATTCAGATGTCAAAATTATAAACATGGGAAAATATTTATATTTTGTAACCATGGCAACCATTTCTCCTATCTTTCCTATGAAGCACAAGAGTAAAGTGTGCTTCAAACAATTTTGAGAGCAAAACGCGAATATACATTTGAA
>JAKCPI010018001.1:0-12631 GCA_023213315.1 Euborellia annulipes | reverse complement strand
GGAGTTAGAGACAGGAAATGATGTAACTTTATGGCGTGTCGGTAGATGTCTACGGCCAGAAGCCGGTTGGGTTTGGGTGTGTCTTCGTGCACGAAAGCACCTCGGGTAAATAAACGGGGATTCCAACAGTAAATTCAAATAATAATAATAATAATAATAATTTCGTTACATTTCAACAAAACATTCGTTGATAACGACAAATAGAGTTTGCCGGCTTCGCTGACCCAAATTATGCGGGCCATAAACAAAATAGGAAAAATAGCAGAAATACATTAAATTAATATACATAACTATTATTATTTGTATTCTTGCTTTTGATATTATCTTCCAGGAAAAATAAGATGTGGGTTAAACAAACAAACAAATGGATTCTTTCATTTTAATAGGAAATTAAAAAAAAAAACTAATTATCATCAATTTCAGTCAAAATGTGAGTATATCTAATTATATAAAGGGCACCGCCCACCTCGGATCCGCCTGTCCGGAACCCTGGTCTTTCAGTTACTTTTGGAATATTTCATTTATAACTAAAAAATTGAATTTAATCGTTATTATAAATTTTAAAATTAATTTCGTGGTGATTAAAAAATTCAATTTTAATTCTAATTGAAGATGAAAAATATAATTGGAAGTAAACGTTTTAATTTTGATTAAGATCATCTTCAGAGAGATTTATTTTTCATTCCACAATCACGTAGACCGAAAAAAGGTCAAATATTTGTTATTCTAATTAGGGCCCCCCTGGTCCTCAGTATATATATAATGACTGAGTGTCCGTCTGTCTGTCTTTATCCAGTCCGAGTCCCACCCCTGATCTCTCTAAGGAAAAAATAAATAAAATTTAATTATATAACAATTTTTATTATTTTTAATTTGAGAGATTTAATTATTTTAATTATCTTAATTAACTTTAATTGGATTTAATTTTTCAATTGGCTTTAATATTTCATACAGCAAGACAAAACTCAATGATTTCCAATGGGCAAATTCTGAAATTTTTTGCGCTTCCCCTTTTGAGAATTTGGAGACCCGAGGATTATCCTTAACGTCCTCTAAAAGTGTACAAAATTTCGTTTCAAAATTCTAACGTGAATTTGGTCAAACAGAGCGTGACAATCGCTATTATATACCATATATAGATGTATAATAATACTCACAAAAATGACGTCATTCATTAATGAAGGTGTACTTACCTCAACAAAAAGAAAAAAATAAATAAATAAATACATTTCTTTCTTCTCTGCATATTAGTAGTAAACAAGAGAATAAATTAGGGAATAAAATTCACGCATAATTGAATTCCTTCTTTTTCTCTTTCTTTCTCTCTCTTTTTAACTAAAAAAGGAATTTTTATTTTCAAGAGCTTTTAATTAAATTAACCAATTTATTAAAGAAATAAATAATTTGAGATAAAATCTATTTTTTAAAAAGAAAAATTTTGTCTTTTTTTTTTAATTGATGTATAATCTGATGTAAATTAATAAAATCAAAAACTTATTCGTTTTTTACAATACATTATTTATTATGATTATTAATTTGTCGCCGGCAGAAGCAAAGAATAGTAAACCGATACCCCGCTGGAGATCCTGGGTTTGATTCCCGGAGGCCATGGAGTGTTTAGGCTACCAACGAATAAATATCCTGATAAATTTGTTCAAAAAATAATATGTCTATATACTCCTATGATAATCCAAAAAAAAAATATTATTATTAATTGAAATTCCTAACGGAATCTCCAGTTCTTTACTCTGTGCATGAAGACACACACCTCAAACTCAAATGGCCGTAGCCATCTATCACCAACCCGTAAAGTTACATTATTTCCTAACTCTAACTCCTCTCCTGCTTTCGTCTCTTGCTAGTGAACTAATCATTATTTCTGGTTCCACTCGACTCTTTTTTTTTTATGCTAGAGAGGATGTCCTGGTTTGAAGAAGAACTCCTTCAGCACCGACTTCTTTCGAAGAATGCATCACTGAGAGGGAATCTTCTTCCACAGGACGGGATGTCACAGCAACTCCCTCTCCACGTAGAGTTGCCTGGGGGCTATTGTGCTGAGATCCAATATTCCAATCCTGGGACTGCTTGAGAATTTACATTTAATAAATATTTTTATTTAATAAAAAAATCGCGCATGAGCAGGATTTGAACAGGGATCTTCTTTGTAGAAGCCGACATCCTAGCCCACTACGCCAGCGAGCCCCCCCCCCCCCCCCCCTTTATAATTTATACTGTACTAGCATATAACTTTCATTATAAATGAAATAATATAATTTTGTGGAGACATATCAATTAATAGGAATCGACAGATAATCTTTTTTGCTTTTCTTCAATTGCTACCGGGTATAAAATCTACAGAGAGAAATAATCTTCATTTTAAGGTCTTTTTCGGCATCTGAAGGCTTTTAAACCTCCATTGCTCTAGTTCAATTGATCGGTAGCCAATTTTATAGAAATAAATAAATAATAATTAACAATTTATTGAAATTATTATATAACAATAAATAATCAGAAGTAAATGTTATTTCTAGTTTCTTCTTGGCCTCAAATATAAAATTTTCGATCCAAGATGGCAGGCTTGATGGGCCGCAGACTTCTTCTTCTCTTCCAAATATATTTGAGGTGAAAAAAATTAAAAAAAAAAAAACTCTTCTTTTTTTGTAATTTGTTAAAAAATTAAGAAGGGGGGGGGAGGGGGATTAAAAAAAAATAAATAAATGAGAGATAAGGAACATAAAAGCAAGTATAACCCATTAGATCGGCCTACTCAGCCGTATTCCAACAATCTCTGAATTCCAATGGAACTCCTATTTCCTGAGAAACTTATCCACGTGGTTTTCCATATAGTCGATTAGACCATCTTCACCTAATTCAACTCTAATAATGTTGTTGTTAATTCCTGGAGGATAATTAGCAATGTAGCGCTGGATAAATTATCACGATATTGTATAGGATGCGAACTTCTGAACTCTGAGTCCACCAGTGAAAAGTAATTTCAAAAATACACATGTAAAGAAAAAATGGAGACGAACGTCAGAGGAACTGTCCAGTTATTATAATTCTAAAAAAAAAAATTGAAATCAATCTTTGAGGCTGCTATCTACCTGTCAATAATCAAGAAGATTGTTTATAAATGACCTTGCAATATTAATGCTCTCTCGTTCTTTACATTATAGAAAGAAGGAGAAAAAAAAAACACGTAATTGTAATCTTTTGCAGCCCGATGATGATGCTGATGATATTCAATTAATTCTAATTCACTCAACCAGAAACGTCATCATTAATCATGTGTACCATGTTTCTAGTTAATTAACGTTGCTCGGTGCTCCTCTCTCCTCTCTCGTGATCGACATCTTTAACGTTTTGTATTCCGTGTTCAGAAATTATAGGCTCTAATGAAAAGATCGCTTGTTGCATATGAGAAGGATTCAATGATTCATAATCGCATTAGTTAGTTGTTAGTTGTTTAATAACTATACTCCTTGTTGACATCATATCCTTGGTCGAAAGTCCCGAATGTTCGGGTTTAAGGGCCGGTAGAATGTGGGATACACCGTGAGATTAATGATATCATAGATTAAAGAATATTTAAAAAAAAGGGCTAATCTTTACTATAAAGTTCGCTTCCACCAGAGAGCGCTGGCCTAAATTTGACTAGTTCATTTTTTGACATTAGCTCTTCGTTCATGATTCCTGCAAGTTCTTTAAAATATTCTTGATGAACAAATTATGCAATTTTATTTAAGGCATGTTATGTTGAATATTTGTATTTTTATTGTTTTTTGTTTATTTTTGCCTCAGGTAATATGTTGAGTATTATCATGGCGATTTTAAAATTAAATTCAAAGAACGAATCACAAAGTGGAGAACGAGAGAATCGTGAGTAAAGCACGTCATCGCTCTCTGGTGGGATGAACTTTATAATAAAGATTAGCCAAAAAATGAAATACTATATTGCTTCAATTCGAAAATTTGTTTGCCTTATTTTTTGTTCAAATAGATGTTCTAATTACACGTCCCGAAATTCCTAGAGGAGCTCGCTGGTGTAGCGGAGTGTAGGATGTCGGCTACTACAAAGAAGATCCCTGTTCAAATCTTGACCGTGTGGGATTTTTTTCATAAAAATATTTATTTAATGTAAACAAATCCTCAAGCAGGCAGTGGATTGGAATATTGGATCTCACCACAATAGCCCCCAGGAAAATCTACGAGTAGAGGGAGTTTCTGTGAAATAACGTAAAGAAGGTTATAAAATGAAAGAGTGTGGATGTAGTCCAATAATTATATTAATAATTACGCTAACTAGTAGTTTATTTCTTGGACAGGATTAACGGATGGTATATATATATAATCAAAAAATTATTAAAATTTTAATAATTTATTAGTTCTTGACAGATGCATTACTGTTTCTGCCCAACTCAACAGCCATCTTCAGAACATAGGACATCCACACAAAAATATTTGAATTGAATAATAAATAAATGTCTAAAAACTGCGTTATAACAAAAAGATAGTTCTAGTATGATAGTATACATATATAGGCAAATTTCATTAAAAATATTTAAAGCCAATCTTGTATCACGTGAGATATAAAATTGTAACACGATTGGCTTTAAATATTTTTAATGAAATTTGCTTGTATATGTATACTATGTTACTAGAACTATCTTATTGTTATAACGCAGTTTTTAGACATTTATTTATTATTCAATTCAAATATGTGGATGTCTTATGTTCTGAAGATGACTGTTGAGTTGGGCCGAAACAGTAATGCGGGATTTTTTCATTAAATCAAAATATTTATTTAATGTAAACAAATCCTCAAGCAAGTCCGGGATTGGAATATAAGATCTTCTTACCATCCAATAGCCCCGCCAGGCAACTATACGAGGAGAGGGAGTAGCTGTGACATCCCGTCTTGTGGAAGTGACGTAAAGAAGGTTCCCTCTCAGTGATGCATTCTTCGAAAGGAGTAGGTGCTGAGGGAGTCCCTCCTCAAACTAGGACATCCTCCTTAGCATAGAAGAGGTTGGATAAAAGGGAACCGGGTGGAACTAGAAATAAGGATTAGTTCACTGCTAGAAACGAGTGTATCTTCGAACACGAAAGCACCTCGGGTAAATAAACAGGAATCCCGACAGGAATTTCAAATAATAATAATAATTGTAGAAATATCCGTATTGTATAAGCCTACAATTCCTGGATATCTTTCTTCAGCATGTGGCAACTTTAAAACGAAATGTTACAAGAACAAAGGATCAAGGCGTCAATTAGCTTAAATAAATAGGGTACGGGGAGTGTAAATGGCTGCAGATGTGCCAGGCGGTGGCTGCTGCTCGCCAAAAACGTATTAAATATTTATATTTTTTCTAGGATAATCCAAAATCCCCAAATGCAATCAACTAATAAAAAACAAACATGTCTTCTCTCTAAGACGAGGATTTTATTTTTTTTTATTCTGCCCTTTGGCATTTCGCTTTCTTTCCTTTTCTTGCCGGTAATCCTTTTGCTCTGATGTCTTCTTCATTTCAACTTTTACGTTTAACAACAACAACAACAAAATATTTAAATAAAAGCAGATTTATTGGTGATTTAAGCTTGAAGGGTTATAAGAAATAAATCTTTATGCTCTAGTTGAGAGATTTTATATCTATTTTAATATAAAATGTATTTCGATCTTACTAAAAATTAACATGTTGATGGAAATACACGTTTTGAGGATCTCTGAGTTTAAAATAGTGGCGCTACGAGGTTGAAATTTTATATTAAATTTAAGCACCCACCTGGTAGGTGGCATGAAGTTTTTGAACACAATCGGCCACAAAGTACTAGTACTTTACTCATGTACTTTTTCAGTTTTTTTCGATTTTCTCAAAATTCGCTTTAACGATTTTGATCAAAAATTCCTAAATCAATTATTTTTTTAGATGCTCTTTAAAATGTATATTGTCATTTTGTTCCTGAAATATTTTGAAGTACACGTTACTCTTGTACTTCAGAGGAGATCGAAGCCATGGTAATAAAATATAAATATTTTTTCTATGTTTATAAATATTATGAATTCTAATGTACTGCCGGAAATCAAATATATGTCGATACGAAAAAATTATGGTGTGACAAAACCAAAGATAAGAGAAAGTTGTGTGCTGTGCGATCAGTCACACCAGATTTGTAGAGTTCTGATATCGGAAATTAAATATAATTAAAAAGGTACATCACACAACTTCCATTTAATGAGGAAATAAAATAAATAAATCCAATCGGCTTTAGAAGGATTAATTTGAATAAATTTTGTTAATAAAATCCATTTGAGATTTAAATCATTGATATTTGATTTAATATTAATGAAAATTATCTCCCCCTCCCTCCCTCTGTGTAGTTGTAAACATCATAATTTAGTTGACTATTAAAATGACTCCCTCACCACCTATGCTTGTAAATTAGTAGACCATTATCATACTAAAACATTCGATAAGGGTGAGTTTGGCCAATTTAATGCGGTTTAATTAAAAATTCATTGGTCCAGCTTTTTAATGGAGACATAAATAAATTCTAATCGAAAAATTTAAGTATATAAAAGCACCAAGGGGGCTCGCTGGTGTCGGCTTCTACAAAGAAGATACCTGTTCAAATCCTTGGCGTGCGGGATTTTTTATTAAATAAAAATATTTATTTAATGTAAACAAATCCTCAAGAAAGCCCTGGATTTGAATATAGGATCTTACCACAATAGCCCTCAGGCAACTCTACGAGGAGAGGGAGTTGCTGTGACATACCGTCCTGTGGAAGGGACGTAAAGAAGGTGTTCCCTTTCAGTGATACACGTAGGCTTAACGCCGGTGCTGAGGGAGTCCCTCCTCAAACTAGGACATCCTCCCTAGCATAGAAGATGTTGGATAAAAGGAGCCGGGTGAAACCAGAAATAAGGATTAGTTCACTAGCTAGAAACGAACGAAGGAGGAGGAGTTAGACATAGGAAATGATGTAACTTCACGGGGTGAATAGCCCCTCTACGAAGAGAGGGAGTTGCTGTGACATCCCGCCCTGTGGAAAAGACGTAAAGAGGGTTCCCTCTCAGTGATGCATTCTTCGAAATGAGTCGGTGCTGAGGAAATCCCTCTAGGATATCCTCCTTAGCATAGAAGAGGTTGAATAAAAGGAACCAGAAATAAGGATTAGCTCGTAAGCTAGAAATGTACTCAGGAAAAGGAGTTAGAAATAGGCAATGATATAACTACTCTGGTGCCGGTGTGTGTGCTACGTGCACGTAAGCACCTCGGCTAAATAAACAGGATTCCCGGTAGGAATTTCCAATAATAAAAAAAAAACAATCTCATCGAAAATAAAAATTAAAGCTTCTCAGCTGCAATCTTCTCAAGAGCTGTATTTTAACTACACATTATTTATACCTGGAGGTGGATCTGATATAATTCCACTCTATCCAGAAAATGAACATTCGACTTGGCGGCACGTCCTCGCCACAGGTACTTCAAACTTTAGGCAAGAGTGCACCAGAGGTTTAGTTTTTCATCAATATTTATCTGGATGTCAGATTTAATCAAAACCTTTGACTTTTCCGCCATTTTCCAGATATGGTGTCCAAATTTATGATAAACTCCTAAGTAGATTGGGGCAGCTAAAATGCGATGAGTCGAATCTAATTATTATAGTTCCTAAGGTGCCTCTTTCTAGAACTAATCAAAATTGGATAAACTGATATGTTTCAAGAGTTTAAATTGGTACGTATTATTAACATTTGCTCTGTTTGACCAAATTCCTGTCGGAATTTCGTAATGGGCTTTTATGAAAATTAGTCGGGTCCCAAAGTCCTCATGAGGCTAAAAAAAAAAACAATATCTCAAATGGAAACTTATAAAAATTATAATGCTAAAACAAATGACATACAATATTAGATGGCGTTGTTATTGTTGTGGGACATCCATCTTCAGATGGACGGGCATCATCGTGATGGAATTGTGATAGTACAGTGGACGCCACAAGTACCTGATCTGCTCGAAAGTGGAACTTTGAGCTTAGGCGACCAAAATGCTTAACTTTCGGAAGTGTTATCATATGATACGCCAAAAGGAAGGGGTTGGAATGGCTTATCGTTGATTTTAGGAAAATTGTATGTATGTATTTTATATGGGACTAGTCGCAAAGCCCGCCTTCGGCGGGCTTTCTGCCTAGCCAGGGGGGCTGCGCCCCCTGGACCTCTTTGCTCGCCTTCAGTGAGCAAGTTTATTCCCAATTTGGGATATTTCTTGTTGCAATGCAAGTGTTAAGATGTTAAGTTATATCCAAGCTAGGCTAGGGTACCGATTGGGAACAGCACAAAAGGGTCTGTTTATGACTGTTTAAAGGGTCAGTCACCTGCTTCCTCTCTTCGTTATTCAACTGCTGCGTAGCCCCCACCCCCAGCCCATAGTCAGGTAGGAAGCTGGTTCACACAGCATAAAGGACGCTCTCTAATTTCTAGCCAACTTGTTGATTTTGTGTTCCCATATTGAAGAAATTTGATTATAATTAATTTTCCAAAACATTTAAGAGATTCAAATTATTACTACGTTACTCCCAGAGCCATATACTATATGTATACTTAATTTCAAATGGATTCATTGAAAATTGTGGATTTCTATAGAACATATACATACATATTTAGATACATACATACATTTTTCCCATTTCATTTTTATATATATGCGATTTTATTAACAATAAGATGAGATGTCGATGGACAACAAGGGTGAGAAGCGGATAGGTTGAAGTGGATGATGGTGAGTTAAAGTAATTAGGAGTCGATGAGGTGAGAGGATGATTGTCAAAGTCGGTGATTGTTGGTGGACGACGATGTTCAAGACGACCCACCAGGGTGGCAGCGAAACGGCGTCTCGAATTTTTTGTAATGTCCTCGCGAGCCGGGACACTAGTGTGTTTAAATAAAGCGATGGTTGGTGGAGACGGACATCACTTATTGACAATTATTAACTCGGCCGGATTATTAACCCTAGGTTTATCAAGAGGCGGCCCTTTGGGTCGGTCTCGATCTCTGGGTATTTTCCAGGAGGGCCAATTTTTCCAACATAACGCTTTTACCCGTCAGAAGCATTAAAAAAAGATGATTTAAAAATATTGGTTTGGTTGTCTAAGCTTAAGGCTTAAGCAGATTCAACACTTGTGACGCCCACTGTACCTGAAGAAGGCCTCAGAATGAGTGACCGAAACGTTACACTCTTTCTCTAAGACTTATTTTTATAAAAAAAAAAACACAAGAAGCAACTTTAAAAAAAAATTAAATTTTCTCCTGATCATATTACTTTGATGCCCGGAAAGGAAATTCTCTTGACATTGAAATCCGTTTAAAGAAAAAGAGAGAAAGAGATTACCTAACAAGACATTTAGGTCAAGGTCTTTCTCTAACAAATTCTCTAATTGTAGAGATGTTTTTTTCTCTCTCTCTCTCTCTAATCGTACGGTATTTTTATAAAGTCACGATTTTGTCGATTTTTCAGGTCATTTGCCTCCTTTAAACGCCTCATTATCCCTCTACCTAAGCGTTTTATTATCAGATATTGGATAAATACTCGTCGTAATTGATTGACAAACAAAAAAAAAAGAACCTTTTGGGTTCTCTCTAATTGGAAGAAGGAAATGAAATAGTAATTAGAGATCAATCATTTTAAAATCATAAAATGTAAATAGTGTAGATGGCGCCAGGAAATATAAAAACAAAAATCTTTTCTTTAGATTTATTACGATAAACATCTCTCGCTTTTTTTTATTATCGAAAACAACACATGAATTAATCTTGTCAATGGGTAAAAATTATAGAGCTTGAAATTCCATATCGATGTGTGAAATTAGAGTTTAAAAAAATCTGGTATGAGTCAACGCACAGCAGATTTTTTTGTATCGAGATATATTTAGTTTCCCAATGCACCTTAGTTAACTTGACCACTTAAATTTCATAAGTTATTATTTTTTTTTTTATATATTGCTTTCGTGCAGGAAGACACACACCTAAAACCCAATCCACCTCTGCCGTAGCCATCTATCGGCACCCCGTGAAGTTACATTATTTCCTATCTCTAACTCCTCCTGCTTTCGTCTCTAGCTAGTGAACTAATCCTTATTTCTGGTTCCTTTTATCCAACCTCTTATATGCTAATTAGGATGTCCTAGTTTGACTCCCTCAGCACCGACTCCTTTCGAAGAATGCATCACTGAGAGGGAAACCTTCTTTACGTCCCTTCCACAGGACGGGATGTCACAGCAACTCCCGCTCCTAGTAGAGTTGCCACAGGGGGCTTTTGTGGTGAGATCCAATACTGCAATCCAGTGCTCCAATCCTCTCTCGCTGCGGGCGTGTGGATTTTTCGATCATTTTTAATTATTTTTACTCGGGTCTGTGTATTTTAAATGTTAATAAACTATGGTTATTTTTCAAAATTTTAATCTCATATTTGGATATTTTATACACAATAGAGGATCGAAATTAACATGCAAATTCCCACATGGGGACATTGGCTATATGAAAGGAAGAGCCGGAAAGCGAATTTGAAAAATCTGGTGTGATGGTCGCACAGCACACAAAGTTCTCTTATCTTCGGTAATCGAAAGTTGTGTTCTGTGATTGTCACACCAGATTTTTCGTGTCGACATATATTCCGCCGATATATTAGAATTCATGATGTAATATGGGAAAATATTTATATTTTGTATTTATTTTTGTTTTGAAGAACAAGAGTAAAGTGGTCTTCAGAATATTTCAATGGCGCAATGAGAACATATATTTTATGGGGCATCTAAAAAATAATTGATTTTAGAATTTTAATCAAAATCGTTAGAGCGAATTTTGAGAAAATCGAAAAAAACTGAAAAAGTACATCAGTAAAGTACTAGTACTTTTTGGCCGATTTTGTTCAAAATCTTATTTTCACATGCCAGGAGGGTGTCTAACTTAAATATAAAATTTCAATATCGTAGCCCATTTCCTTTTATCCTAAATATTTCAAGGTAAAAGATTTGAATAAAGAAGAAACTATTCGTATATGATTTTATTTCATTTTAAAAGATAAACATCGCATTTTATCAGTCATCAGATAAAAAAATAAAAATAAAATCCACTCATATTTTAATTTTCTAAAAAGGAAGAGGGAATTTTTTTATTGCATTGTTGATCGTTGTTATTTTATGGTAATTTGTAGAGTGTAAGAATGCTTGTAACGAATATTCTTGTTTGCCGCCTCAGGGAGGGCAGGAATTCAACCATCTCTCTCTCTCTCTCTCTCTCCTCACTCGACAATATTATTAGCAGACATCAGCGAAATTCCATCATCAGAGATAACGCTATTCTTTTAATTCAAGTTAATAACACTCCCCACCGCACCATTCAGTTTATTTTCTGATTTTCTTAAAATTCGCACGATTTTGATTAAAATTCATAAATCTGTTATTTTTTTAGATTCTCTTTAAAATGTATATTCTCATTTTGCCCTTGAAATCTTTTCTTTTACTCGTGTACTTCATAGGAAAGATAGGAGAAATGGTTGCCATAGTAACAAAATATAAATAAGTTTTTGGATATTTATAAATTTTACATCTTGAATTTTGCCCTCGGGATTGCTGTAGTTGGTAGAGAGATTGCCTTGTATACCAAGGGTCGCGGGTTCGGATCCCAGGCAGTCCGATGATTTTATTTATGTGTGTATGTGAGTGTGAATGGGAATAAAGTGTGTGTGTTTATTAATAATAATAATAAAAAAAAATCATTGTGTGGTGTTATGAAAGCACGATGCAAGTGAAACTTTTTTTTTCGGATCGTAGGCGTTTAACTAAAAATTTTCAGAAAGTTATTCAATTAAGGGTATTAAAATCGCGTTTTTAATCTTAACTTAAATAATTGGAAAATGGGAAATCAATAGACGCATGTTAAAAACTGAGAACAATATTTACCTTTAGTAATTGAAGATTTGAATCATTTTAAATTATTTTAAAAATTATATTTTATCAATTTAAAAATTGAATAATTAAATCTCCCAATTATTTTTTTATAATTCGTCATATATATTAAATTTCAACTTTCTTATTTTTGTCGTCACGGATTGTGACGTCATGGCTTTTGGCAGGGCCTTTGACATTACGGCTTGTAACGCGACATGCTGATAGAAGAGCGAAAAAATTTGATAGGATCAAATAAAAGTTTCACTTTAAAAACATATTAAATTTTAATATATCGGTGGAAACTAAATCCAATATAACTCGACAAATAGTGATAAGCACAGAACACAACTTTTGATTAGCGAAGGTAAGAGAAAGTTGTGCAAAGAGACACACCAGATCGATCTCAGAGAGGATGAAATTTACGTGTTATATTACAGTTTGTTATTATTAATAATAATAAGGATTTTGATCTCAATTTAATAATCTTGTTGTTGTTTACTCCTCGAAATTACAAGTATTATCAATTAGGTATCGATGGGGGATGTTAAGAGAATTGTTTTCTGTTCAGAGGGAAATAATAAAGGATCTATGACCTTTTGTGTAATTTGACAGATAAACACACAATTATCCTTTAATATTCTATTTGAAAAGTGACAAGTTTGAGCCTAGACAAGAAGGGGGCTTCGTC
>JAKCPI010018000.1:0-23109 GCA_023213315.1 Euborellia annulipes | reverse complement strand
AAGAGCATCTAAAAAATAATTGATTTTTTGAATTTAAAAAAAATCGTTGGAGCAAATTTTGAGAAAATCGAAAAAAAAAACGAAAAGTACATCAGTAAAGTACTAGTACTCTTTGGCCGATTTTGATTAAAAGCTTATTTTTCCGGTCAGGGGGTGTTTAAGTTAAATATAAATTTCATCCTCGTAGCTCAATTCCTTCAATGCATAAGCATTGGTTTAGTTTAGCCTGCTCTCTTTTGCATCTTGAGATTTTTTTTTTCTCCCCATCAAACATTGAAAAGTGATCTTTCCTCTCGCCCTAATTTAGAAAGTTATTTGATGATATCCTTCGCCTTTTAGCCTTCGATATATTTGACATAAAAACAATTTTATAAAAACTAAAAGCGAAATGTCATTTGGATTGTTTGTTAAGATTTTTTTTTTTTTTTTTTTGTCCTGTGATATATAGTCTTTCTATCGATATCTTTTTCTCTTTGTGTGTGTGTGTGTGTGTGTGTGTGTGTGTGGAATTGTGAATGAATGAATGAATGATTTGGGTGGCCCCTTAAGAGTCCCAGAAGCCTCCGTTCCCTCCACCTCTCGAATGGTCAACGGTCTTGGAGAAACAACGAGAAACACGTGTCGCCTCTTCTTGATGGCCAAAGCAGCCAGGCACAGCTCCTCCCCCCTCCTTCTTCCCTTTTCACGGCTCAAAATAAGCAAAATACTCAGCACCAAAGAAATTAACTCCTCACTCTCTTAGAAATAAAAATTCTTGCAATTTAAATGCTTTAATTTGCCAACAAAAACTCTGGGTGCGACCGAAACGTTCACGAAATTAAAGCATTTTATTACTTTCTCTTATCTATATATGTTAATATATATTGGATTCATGTAAAAGCCGAGATTTTGATGGATATACACGTTTTGAAGCCCCTGAATCAAAAAATCTGGTGTGACTGTCGCACAGCACACAACCTTCGGTAATCGAAAGTTGTGTTCTGTGCTTGTCACACCATTTGGTATCCAAATATTATTTAACAATACTATAACTTAGTATTTTTTTTTTAAGATAAGTGAGGTGGTGTATATTTCTTAATAAGATTAATGAGATGAAGAGGATGCAGCCAAATTAATAAGTAAAAAGCATCTATTTTGTTAACACTCTTTATTCAAGGCGTTGCTCTCTTTTTTTTTTTTTTAAAAAAAAAAAAATAAAAAACAAAAAAAAAAAAAAAAAAAAAAAAAAAAAAAAACAAACAAAAGGGAAATTTTTTGGGGGAGATTTTTTCAAAGGGGGGGGGGGGGAAAGGAAGAGAATTGATTTGTTTGTTTGTGTTGATCTTTATACTCCCTTGTGGGTAATTGAAGATTTAAAATACATACGACCAAATACACATGTACTGTATTATATCTCTTATGACAAAATCTATTTTGTATGTTAATAATATAAAATATACTCTTGAAGGGCTGAAGATGGCTTTGTTGATCATAGCCGAAACGTTCCTAAATAAAGAGCAGGGGGTATATAGAAATTTTTTTCGGGAGGGGCCCGAACTCGAAAATTTTTCTGAGGATAATTTTTTTTTTAAGAAACTATACTTTTTTTCACACGAGATTTTTGAGGAACATTTTTTCTATTGCGAACCAAAATTGTCCATCCTGCGGACAAATTTGTTGCGCTGATGTCTGTATATCCCTATATATGTATATGTGTTTGGGAAATTTCGGGGGGGCCCTCGCCCCCCTTAAATACGCCCCTATAAAGAGTGTTAACAAAATAAATGCTTTTTATTTATTATTGGCTGCATCCTCTTTATATCATTATTCTAATTTATATAACAGCCACAATTCTTGTATATTTCTTAATAAGACATATGCATAATAATTATCTGAAATTAGTTTGAAAAATTTCGTGATATGATTTAGGAAAGGCGAGTGTCCACTACAGGATTATGATTATGTTTCTATCCCTTATAATTAAACTATCTATTCAAAATATCTTTTGATTTATAGCTAATATTAATAATCTTTTAAGAAATATTCCCTCTTAACAATAGGAAATGAAGTTTTTTTTATTTTTTTTTAAAAACACTCACACTTTATTTTTTCTCATTCACACTCACATTCACACACACATACACACAGTCTTTTCGGCAACTTAGGCCATATAAGACTTTAACGATAACCGTTATTATTTAATATACATATATGGGATCCAGGCATTCTTATTTAAGCCATTTGGTATCCAAGTGGCTTAAATAAAATCATCTAACTCCCTGGGGTCCGAACCCGCGACGTTTGGTATACGAGGTACGCACGCTACCTCTACGCCAAGCCCCGAGGCACAGGAAAGTTGCTTTAGATTATAATTATTATTATTTTTTGTAAAAGATTGATATTTCCCTAGAGAATACGAATCATTTTTACCAAAAAGATATGCCCAAACGGTCCCTTGAAAATAAAATCAATCTTTTCATAAATCAAGGCTTGATGATGCCTCTATTTCTGGAACAGTTGCATAATAGAGACGGGAACAAAATATATATAAAGTTAAATAAAAAATTAATTTATGTTGATAAGGGCGTATAAGCGTAGAATTATTACGTAACGCAATTTGGGGGGAGGGGGTCTCGTAAAACGTTACCATGCGTTACAAAGGGGGGGTTGAACAACGCGTTACGTAACTGGTATTTTAGAGACTTTCCGATACTTTGCGCAACATAATTGTGTCTTTTAGATAAAAATGGCCACTTGAGCGTTACGCAACGTCTAGGGGGCAAAAAAATTTCGGCGCGGTACATGGGGGGGGTTCTAAAATCTTCAAAAATTGAGTTACGTAATACTTGTACGCTCCCTAAGAGAAGTGGCTGTTCAACAATTAGAATGATCCTCTCTTCCTGCCTATCATTCTAAAAAATTAATTTATATTTTTTCTTTGTCTTTTAGAATACGGCTAATCGCTTTCGAGTATTGACATCATGAATCCAGAGCATCTTCGAATCGGACATCGCCAGCAACTTCGAGTTGGTCATCGTCAGCTGAAGGGGTCGGCGTCACTACAGCTGATCGAGTACAGCAGCTACATTTAAAGTCTGTATGCACATTTACGTGGGCGTAGAGTAAGCAGTTTAGGATTTTCAAAATTTTATTTGAATTTTCTTATTTCGGCCTAAATATATAGAATATTTTAACATAGGTGCATGGATAGGATGTTATTAATACATGTAATTCTCCCATTTCAGAGTCCCTTTTAGATTTCGTTTCCCAAGGTAATGGGATGGATGAATGTTCAATGTGCAAAAGGTATATGATTATTGGTAAATGTTCAAAAGGTATACGATTATTGGTAATATGTGGGTATTGCACAGTACTCATCTCATCCCTTTACCCCACGAGGGAGCAACATCATCATATGAGACAATTCAAGTGTGCATGTATCATTATTTTAGCTATTATTACATGATTCAATATTAGGTTTTAAGTTTTGCGTGTATTTGATTATTATTTCTTAAGGGGATCTCTTTTCTCTGTTTTTAATTTTTAAGAATACACGCAATTCTTATTAGAGTATATAGCTATTGTTAGAGTCTATATATGGGCGGCGCTTAATAATTAGAAAATCTCTACGCTCACGGATTTATATATTGTTTATGGGGTTTCTGTCTGAATTCTCTGATGTTCTCTTGAATTGACGTTCACTTGCGAATTGATTCCTCAATGCTGGCATAGGGTGTTGTTGTTCGTCCCAATTAGGTTTAGGCAGGGCTCCCAGTGGAGGATCATTTCACTTTTGACCGTTGTTCAAGGGAAATAGGAGAATTCCTCTATCGTATGTTTCCCTCCTTCGCGTATTTGAGAGAAAGAGTGTTTTCTCTTTCTCCGGGGCTCTTTGTCCGTCAGTGCTGAGTTCTGGGCCTTGGTTGTTTCAGGACAGAGTGAGTTAATGTTCAAGATGTTAGGAGTTCGTATAGGATGTTGTTAGCTTGTAGGGTTCTTTTTTTTTCAGCATGCATCTTGAACAACGTCATTCTGTTTCTGAGATGAGCAATCAAGGGGGATCTCAGTATTGTATTGGCCGGGCTCCCTTCCTAACTCGTGATTGTTTATCAGATCAATTAACTCTGCTTCTTTTTAGTTCGCAAGTAAATGATATTAGGCAGGTGGGCAGAGATTAATTGATCTGTGGAGCAGCGCTCGCGTGTGTTTATTTCTTTTCCTCTTATCCTTGGGTTTGTGGGCGCGTTTCCTCCGTTTCGTTTGCGATTCATGTTGAATGAAGGCTTACCTGCCTTCCGGGAGTGCTCGCGTTCGCGTGTGCCTCAAGAAAGAAGAGGATCTTCATTTTAGATTTAGATGGCCGCCACGGTCATAGATAGTATGGGATTAGGTTAGCTTTTAGGGAAGCCCTCGTTGAGCCGAAAGAAGCAGTCTACAGGGTAAGTTAAAACAATTTCGAATATTTTTCATAAAATATTACGACATTAACTAATTGTTGATTTCTTTTTTGTTTTAGATGGTTAGGGTGGGAGTGGGGGCTGAGATCGTCGAGTTCTTCAGGGCATAACCAACTGGATCCTTTTGTAAGTAATATTAAATCTAACAAGGCTATTAACAAAACCGCTTAACATGTTAATAAAATAATTTTTTCCTTTTTTTTTTTTAGAGATAAAATTTTTGGTTCCAATGAATATCTCTGAGCTAGAAAGTAAAATGTCTCAAGATGAATTTCACTATTAAATAAAAAGATATAGAAGTTATTTCAAGAACACTCTTCTTCTTCTTCTTTCTTCACCTGATTATTCCCACACTGAGGGGTCGGCGGTAGTGCGGGGTCGGAGGAATGATTTTTTTGCGACCGGAAGAAATAGAAGAGGCCGGCCCGTCGCACCGCCTGTTGAAAATATAGAAGGAAGAGACAGACATGTAAAGAACAGAAGGACAACTCGGGTAGTTCGTGGTCGCCAACCACGTACCTACAAGATGTGAGCCCCTGAGCAATATTTCAAGAACACTGAAGATTCAAATAACAATTATATATTCACAACAATGAAGATTTAAAGAAAATAATAAAATAATAGATGATATAAAAAAAGATGCTGGCATTCTTTTGACCCTGCAAGTGGATGACCAAAAAATTTTTTTTTTAACTTAATTTTGTTAAATTGAACTGATCGAAAATCGGACGAAGTAAGTTCGTATAATTTATTTTAAAAACAATATTGAATACGTATTTTTTCTATTCTTTTTATTTCCAGATCGATCAATATTCAAGTAAAGATGCATCGATTCTTGCATTTTTGTCCTGAGGGAGGTTCGGCAGGCTATAAGGGGAGATGTGGAGGCCTGTTTCAAAAACAACTATTAATGTTTAACTAAACTAAACAACATGACTAGGTATTAAAAATATGAAAATAATAACTTCAATCTGTTGTAGAATCATAATGCACAATTTTAATATTAATTTTTTTTTTTAATTACAGTTCTCTCATCAATTCAAAGGAAATAGAATTGACTTTAATATTACAAACCTCGTCAATCGTCGGAATCTCTTATAATCATGATTTGAATGCTGGATGCGTTTTGCGTTCGACTCAAGATAGAACTGGAACTTCATTTTAGAATTCGAAGAGATTATTACCAACTGGTTCTTTTGGTAAGTAAAATATTAAAATAAACCATTCCATTAAAAAAAATACATACTTTAATTAACAAAATCCATTAATATTTTTTCCAGAGTTGCAACGAAAATATTTTTTTGACTCCAAAGAACATTCCTGAGCTAGAAAATAAAGATTAAAAATGTTGATAAGAGAAGTGGGTGTTCAACTATTAGAATGATAGACAAGAAGAGAGGATGTCAGCCAAAAGGAGAGCCTCTATCGAATAAACATTAAAAACATGTAAGTATACACTTCACTGCCCAATTCCCTTATGCTGCTAAATGTTTAAAAAATTGAATCATTCGTTTTTAACCTTTCAATATTCTCTAACTCTTTACCATTCAAAAAAAAAACATCCATATAAGAAAATCGGTGATATATTAACAAATTGATGTTTTATGGCTGTGGAGATTTACTCAGGAATTCGCAGTGACTTCGCAGCCAGGAGATGAATAATCTTTAATTTTTATTTGCCGACGTTTCGGTTTTATTTGTCCTGATGAAGGTCGTGATTGGCGACCGAAATGTCGGCAAATAAAAATAAAATATTTTTTTATTTAATCTCCTGGCTGCAAAGTCCCTGCGAATTCCTGAGTATATTAACAAAGTTACATACAAAAAGAGCAATCAAAGTCACGTTTCAATATATAAAGAATTTTAAAAGATGGGGTTTTGCAGTCACTAATCTATGCTGTCGATTTTAATTTTTATATTCATTAATATAATTATTAATAATCAGTATTCATTAATTTATTTATCTTTAAACAATGATAATACAACAATTATAATAGTAGTTTTTTTTTTTTACTTTCTCTTATCTATATGTATATGAAAAAAAAGCCGGAAATTTTTGAAAAAAACTGGAGATTCCGGAAGAAAAGCCAGAAAGCCCGATGCGCGACCTGCGAGCGCCCTCCGTCACCCCCACCTGGATATGCTACTGCCAAAGTTGCTGAAAAGACTGTGTGTATGTGTGAGTGAATGAAAAAAAAATAATTGATTGTAGAGTTTATAAATCGCGATTTTTTTGACGTTACAACGTCTTACAAATCATGTGTCTATAGTGGCAGATTAGAGGGGCATGCACGAAAAAGTTTACCGGCTTGAATAACTCCTCTGTCTTAAGAGGTATAATTATGGGGAATATACGGTTAGAAAGGATGAGTTTTCAGCTAAAGATTTCACCATTTATTTTTTTCCTATCATTTTATTTTACCGCGCTACGGTAAATTATAATTTGAAAGTTTAAACCCCTGTAGATTCCGAACGGCTAATCCGATTAGACTAAATGAGATGTCATTTGGTGCAGAAAGAAAACCTCTAATAGAATAAATAAAAAAATCCCGAGTAATTAACTACAAAATTAGTTTTTTTCTCGAAAAACCTCATTTATTTAGCACAAGTCGCCCTTAATGGATAAAAGTTTGGCCACACCTGTCAAATATTGTTACAATGAAAATCTTTTAACATGTTTATTAATGGGAACAAAGTACTAGTAAAAAAAAAAAAAAAAAACAATACTTTCTCTCTTTATATTTCAATATAACTTAGGTAAGAGAAAAAATTTTTTTTTGAATTCAAGCAAAATACGTTGTCACGTTAAAAAGCCACCGGCTGTGTAGAAGACACAGCCAACACCTAATTTTTATATATTCAATTAGAGTTTTTCTTTCTGCACAAAATGACATCACATTTAGTCTGATCTAATTACCCGTTCGGAATCTACAGGGGTTTAAACTTTCAAAAAACAATTTCCCGCTGAGTGCTCTCACGCGGTAAAATGACCTCATATCGATAAAAAAGAAAAAACCGTCCGGGGGTATTGAACCACTCTTTCTAAAACTATATTTAGATTTAATGTAGCTTTTTTGGTCATATAGATATGCGTTGCACAAGTAGGGCAATTTTTCGTTATTTTTTTGCCTAAAAAATGAGGTTTTTCGAGAAAAAAATTGATTTTGGAGTTAATTGCTCGAGATTTTTTTATTTATTCTACTAGAGGTTGTCTTTCTGCACAAATTGACATCACATTTAGTCTGATCTGATTAGCAGTTCGGAATCTACAGGGGTTTAAACTTTCAATTTAGAATTTACCGGAGCGCGGGAAAATGGAATGATAGGAAAAAAATAAATGGTGAAAAATCATTCTTTCTCACCGTATATTCATCATAATTATACTTCTTAAAACAGAGGAGTTATTCAAGCCGATAAACTTTTTCTTGCATGCCTCCCTACCCGGCCACTGTATACACATGATTTGTAAGACGTTGTCATGTCAAAAAAAATAAAAACAAAAATAATTATAAAACGTTATATTTGTCGACACAAAAAATCTGGTGTGACAACTTTCGAATACCGAAGGTAAGAGAAAGTTGTGTGCTGTGCGATCAGTCACACCAGATTTTATATAATAAAATTCCTAATTAATTGCAAAAAATAAAATGATATAATTATAAATAATAATAATTTTAGCATTAATTTTTATTAAATCTAATATATGAATGAAATTAGTCATAATAAATGATTTGATTGTTGTTGGCGCTCCCAGCGCCAATGACGTCATCCCTCCCGGCAAGTTGATCAATCAGTCTCAAGAAGATCGTCGAGTGTTGACCCACGCGAGTGCGAAATGTATTGTGAATTTTTTATTTATAAAGTGCATAATTTGTGTTTAAATTAGTGATTGATTAAAACAATATCTCCGGGATGTGTTATGTGTTTAATAAGTGTTTGAAGATACCAAATGGAGATGAGTTTTGGAAAATATCAAATGGATTTGCGAATGGGCTGCAATCACAACGGTGAGTTGAGATGAGATCCTTTTATTTAAGCAAGCGGTCAAAAAGATGGCGACATCTGTTCGATCGATATTCGATTTAATTTCATTTTTAGTAATATCTACAATTATTTAGTGACATTTGACTACATTTTTTTAACATGTAATTGCTTTGTTTTGATAAGCTATTTATATTTATTTACAATCATTCTCATACATATACTGATTTCTTAATTCTTTGAGACCCATCAATTTGGGCAATGAATATAATAAAATACAAGACACACACACACACGCGGGCGCTTGCACTCACACAACCGTGTTTTTCGCGCGCCCGCGCTCACATACACACACACACACACACACACAAACGTGAACTACTTGGCGCGCCGAGCATACACACATACACACTCACACTAATACGCGCGCGCTTTCAGGCGCCCGCGCTCAAGCACATACACACAGACAGACACTCACACAAACATGCAATTTCGCGCGTCGACGTTTTTTTTCTCAGAGGGGCGGGAGAGGGCAGGAATGGGACAAACTTATCAATAGGTAGGGGGATTAATTGCATTGAGATGTATTCACCCACATAGAAAGAGAGGGAAGATGTGTGCAAGTGACAAAGAGATCGTCACTTAAAGAATCCATCCATCCACCGTCTAAAAATAATACCGGTACCTGATTCCAAAAAATGTATGACGTCACCCATTCTCTGAAACCATTAAATCGAGCAAAAAATATTAATAAAAAAAAGAATAAAAAATAATAAAATTATTTTCTTTTTTTATTATATTCATCAAATTAATAAAAATAAAAAAACTGAATTACATTATAATATATTATATGGACCCTGTTATGCATTAGTGTGTCAAGCGCCAAAAAAATTCAAAATTGAGTTAAGCACGGAATATTGTTTCAAATGCTATAATTAATAATATTTTTTTATGAAATATGTCCTAAAAAATTTATACAGTAGAGTTCCCGTTAATCCGAACTAATTGGGACCGAGGGTCGTTCGGATTATCGGGAAGTTCGGATTAACCGGAATTGTAAGCTTGAATTAGTTAATTTTGATAATAAAGTCGTATTTATAACGTTGTAAACCGTGAAACTTGTCGGTGATATTAAACTCTAAATAAATATTTCATAATATTTTTTTACGTTTAATTAAGATAATGTCTAATTTTCATTTATATTCCTCTTAAAAAAAAAAAAAAATCGTACTCAAAAAGAGTTCGGATTAACCAAGTTCGGATTAGCGAGGTTCGGATTACCGGGACTCTACTGTATTTAATGTTACTTGCATAATTGACAAAAAAAAATCATATATAATCTAATCAAAACAAAAAACTTTATTGTTAATTTTCTCAAATCTCGGTACCTGGCGCTTAACACACTAATGCGTAACAGGGTCCATATAGTCTAAATTCAAGTAGAAGAAATTCGATGGCTGAGTGGTAATTATTTGGATATTTGAATGAGTCCTTTTCATTCGATACCGACACAAGGGCGGATCCAGAGGTGTTTCTCGGGGGTGGGGAGGGGAGGTAATCTGGTGTGACTCGTCGCACAGCACACTATTTTTTCATAATTTCGGTAATTTAAAGGCACATTCTGTACTTGATTGGCAGAATATAAAAACAAATCAAATTTTTAAGTATTAATTTTTAAAATTTTACATTAAAAATTAATTTTTTTGCGAAAAAAAGGTATTTTTTCAAATCTCGGGGTGGTGGGGTAATTACCCCCCCCCCCCCCCCTCCCTTGTATCCGCCCTTGTACCGACAATCAAGTACTCATATGAGTAAAGTATCGGAAAAAAAAATACTTTTTTCGTGTCCCTAGCCATTGCAGACTTGATAAAAATTAAATGCTGCTGCATTTTTTCTCTCTTTATAACACGGTCAGATCTTTTCCTTTTATTGGAAGATTCGCTTGCATTGTCCGACCTTCTTCAGGACTTGTTCGCTCATTCCTCCGGCCATTTAGTAAATGCCACGCCCTGTATTATGAAGTATAAATTAAAAGAAATAACCTAAATGGCTTAATTAATTTTTTTTTTTTTTTTGCACCATTTTTAATTTCACTTTTTTTTTTAGGATTTATTTTTATTTTTTGTGTGTGTATATTAAATATCTCTTTAGCCAACTAAACGTTGCTTAATGAAAGTCTAACCTGCAGCATAATTTCTATTTCCCGTTTGAATAAAATCGTTTCAGAGAAAAAGAACGTTAATAGTATACAGTATACGAGTATCATTATTTCTTTTTTAAATAAGTACAACGACCGGTATTTAATTTACTTTTTATTTTATACTTAAAAGAAAGTGAAATTTTGGAAAAAAATAAAATCGAAAACACAACTTCGTGTAGATCTCTCTGTAATACCCGGAGGTTATATGTGATGCGGGACCTCTTGTCGGCCAGGAAAAATTATCGGTACGGACATTTTAGTCAAATTAGTTCAAAAAATCTGGTGTGACTGTCGCACAGCACACAACTTTCGCTTACCTAAGGTAAGCGAAAGTTGTGTTCTGTGCTTGTCACACCAGATTTTTTGTGTCGACATATATTTAGTTCCCGACAGTACGGAACATTTGAATTCAGATGTAAAATTTATAAGTATGGGAAAATATTTATATTTTGTTACCATGGCAACCATTTCTCCTATCTTTTCTATGGAGTACAAGAGTAAAGTGGTCTTCAGAAGATTTCAATCGCAAAATGAGAATATACATTTTAAAGAGAATCTAAAAAATAATTGATTTTTGAATTTAAAAAAAAATCGTTGGAGCAAATTTTGAGAAAATCGAAAAAAAAACTGAAAAAGTACATCAGTAAAGTACTAGTACTCTTTGGCCGATTTTGATTAAAAGCTTATTTTTCCGGTCCCGGAGGGTGTTTAACTTAAATATAAAATTTCAGCCTCCTAGATCAATTCTTTCATGCTTAAAATTGAACACACACACAAACACACACACACACAGACAGACCATGTCGCGAAAACCACTTTTTTGGATTCACGGGACCTCAAAACGTGAAGATCCATCAAAATCTCGACATCGAATTTTTAACATGAATACAATACTTTCTCTCTCTATATATTAACAAATATATAAAGGTAAGAGAAAGTAATAACAGAACAGGTCTTTTTAAGAAGAATCAAAGTGTTACGTTTTTTTTTTTTTTTTTTTGACTCACAGTGTATTTTATACATGATTTTTCTTTTCCAAAAAAATGTCCTAGTGTTTAGGGTAAATTCTCGACAGCCACAAGTAATATTAGGTTAAATATTTTTGAACGAAAAAACTCTGCTCTTTTATTAATACCTTGTATACATAGTTCTAAACCTTTTGTGCAAAATTTCCCTCTTGACTCAAGGGCACAGACGCCTTAAGTGCCAGGGGTGTGTAAATGAGGGGAGGGGGGACGTTTGCACCTTCACTCCCACCTGAACCAGCACCACCACCAGCAATTCGGGTCGAAAAAATTGCATTTAAAACAAATTTTAATATAATTTATTTTCACTCTTTTTAGCTAAAATATTAAATGAAATTTTTTGCTCTACATTCATGTTTTTTTTTTTGCCCTTTTTAGCCAACTTACACCATTTAGGGCTTTCAAAGTCTTACATCTTTTTACTTTCTTTTACCTCTATATATACTCTATGTTAATATAAGGCTATAGAGAGAGAAAGTATTGGATTCATGTCAAAAATTCGATGTCGAGATTTTAATGGATATACACGTTTTGAGGTCCCCTGAATCCAAAAAAGTGGTTTTTGTGACATGGTCTGTTTGTCTGTCTGTGTGTCTGTCGGTCTGTGAAATATCTCAAGAATGGAAAGAGCTAGGAGGTTGAAATTTTATATTTAAGTTAGGCAACCCCATGGGACGTGACACGAAGCTTTTGAACAAAATCGGCCAAAGAGTACTAGTACTTTACTGATGCACTTTTTCAGTTTTTTTTTCGATTTTCTCTAAATTTGCTCCAACGATTTTTTTTTTAAATTCAAAAATCAATTATTTTTACTTTCTCGTACCCTATATATGAAATATATAGAGAGAGAAAGTATTGCGATCATGTCAAAAATTCGATGTCGAGATTTTGATGGATATACATGTTTTGGAGGTCCCCTGAGTCCAAAAAAAGTGGGTCCCGCAAATTGGTCTGTGTGTGTGTGTGTATGTGTGTGTGTGTGTGTGTGTGTGTGTGTGTGTGTGTGTGTGTGTGTGTGTGTGTGTGTGTGTGTGTGTGTGTGTGTGTGTGTGTGTGTGTGTGTGTGTGTGTGTGTGTGTGTGTGTGTGTGTGTGTGTGTGTGTGTGTGTGTGTGTGTGTGTGTGTGTGTGTGTGTGTGTGTGTGTGTGTGTGTGTGTGTGTGTGTGTGTGTGTGTGTGTGTGTGTGTGTGTGTGTGTGTGTGTGTGTGTGTGTGTGTGTGTGCGTCTGTGTGTGTGCGTCTGTGTGTATGTGTGGACAGATTTTTAGCATGAAGGAGTTGAGCTAGCGGATTGAAATTTTATATTTAACTTAGGTACCTTTGAAGAATCTCAAAATAAGCTTTTTGAACAAAATCGGCCAAAAAGTACTAGTACTTTACTGATGTACTTTTTCAGTTTTTTTCGATTTTCTCAAAATTCCCTCCAAGGATTTTTTTTTAAATTCATAAATGAACTATTTTTTAGATGCTCTTTAAAATGTATATTCTCATTTTGCCGTTGAAATCTTCTGAAGACCACTTTACTCTTGTTCTTCATAGGAAAGATAGAACTGGTTGCCATGGTAACGGAATTTAAATCTTTTTCTTTTTATTAGATTAAAAATCAATTATTATTTAAATTCCCATTTTTTTTAAATTTATTTGTGTCTTTAATTGTTTCAAAGAAAACATATATGTCTCTCTCTCACTTGCAAACATTATCGTCTGTCTCTACTCTTTTTAAATTCCCTTTCCACCTTATCTTCGCATAGGAACAATGTTAATTTCCTATAGGGATTTGTATGTTAATTTCGATTCAAAAGGGGGTCCCCTTTAGAACTTTTTAGGCATTTAAAATTTTTTTTTCCAATTCTTATGAAATTTTGTATTTATTTACGATTCTATATTGTGTATAAAATGTCCAAATATGAGATTAAAATTTTGAAAAATAACCATAGTTTATTTGAAGCAGTCAACATTTAAAATGCAAGTTTGAAACTAAGGTGCTATCGGAAACTAAATATATCTCGACACAAAAAATCTGGTGTGACCAGCACAGTGCCCAACTTTCTCTTACCGAAGGGTAAGAGAAAGTTGTGTGTTGTGCGCCAGTCACACCAGATTTTTTTAGATTCTCTTTAAAATGTATATTCTCATTTTGCAATTGAAATCTTCTGAAGACCACTTAACTTTTGTACTTCATAGAAGAGATAGGAGAAATGGTTGCCATAGTAACAAAATATAAATATTTTCCCATACTTATAATTTTTACATCTTGAAAATCGAATGTTCCATACTGTCGGGAACTAAATATATCTCGACACGAAAAATCTGATGTCTCTTACCTTCTGTAATCGAAAGTTGTGTGCTGTGCGCCAGTCACACCAGATTTTCATTTTTTAATACATGAGTCATTCCACGTCAAATCGATACACTTTTGAACCTCACCATCTCAGATTTCTATGAAATTTGGGTCATAGGTAGAGTCAATAGAGACTAAGAAAAAGCCCCAATTTCAACTTGATATCTCAACTCGTTTAAAAGATATGGCGCGTTAAAGTTGTCAAAAATGGCAAAAAATCGACCTAACCACATCTATTTAAATTGCTATAAAATCTCTTAGAGATGAGATAGAGAGATGAATGAGGTGTCATTTTACAGCTTTTTAGATGCCCTTTCCAATGATATACAATACAACTGGGGCGGTAATAAAAAAATTTTTTTAATTTCAAAATCAAAAATTTAAAGTAATTTTTCTCAAAAAAGTACCCCTTCGAAAATTTTGAAAAAATTCTAAAATAATCCTTGTTTAAAGGATTAAAGATAAAACTAAGTTTCATCATGGGATCATAATGGGTTCATATAGAAAAATTAATTTAAAAAAACCCTTTCTTTAGATTTTTGCCATAAAAGTGCAAAAATATAATTTTTTTTCAAAAAGTACCCCTTCGAAAATTTTGAAAAAATTCTAAAATGGTCCTTGCTTAAAGGGTAAAAGATAATATAAGCCTCATCGAGGGATCATGATGGGATCATAGAGAAAAATTAATTAAAACAACCCTTGCGTTAGATTTTTGTCATAATTGGGAAACATTATACAGGCTAACAGTGATTTTGGTACCGGGGATATTTTGAGCTGATCTCTGAGTATATGCGACGTCCTTTTTCCAAAAATGCCGTCAGTTTTGCTCGAATAGCTCTAGTTTTAGAGATATAGAGAATATAACGTTTTAATAGAAATTCTGCTCTAAAGCGGCTCTCATTTTGAGTTTTCTAGATTTTTTTATGGTGTTTTCTCTTAAAAATATACAGGTAGCTAAGATACATAGAAATCTAAAGATTCAGCCCCATTGGAGGTGATTTAGTGGCGCAAAACACGACTAAAGGAGTAAAAAAATCCAATTTTTCCAGTTTTTCTTAACTTTGGACAACCCTAAAATTTTTTTAACATCCCTAAATGCAAAAATCGTATATGTACGTTATTCTGTAATTCTTTAGCTTTCCAGAAATCATTCATTCTTGCAAATCGGTTAATTATTAACGAAATTATAAACAAAATAGTTAATCTAAGTCAAGAACAAATAAAAGAAAATTTTATGATAAAGATGGTGTTTTGCTTAAAAGTCCTTGGGTATAGTGATAGAGCTGACATAACTATTTTGTTTATAATTTCGTTAATAATTAACCGATTTGCAAGAATGAATGATTTCTGGAAAGCTAAAGAATTACAGAATAACGTACATATACGATTTTTGCATTCAGGGATGTTAAAAAAATTTTAGGGTTGTCCAAAGTTAAGAAAAACTGGAAAAATTGGATTTTTTTACTCCTTTATTCGTGTTTTGCGCCACTAAATCACCTCCAATGGGGCTGAATCTTTAGATTTCTATGTATCTTAGCTACCTGTATATTTTTAAGAGAAAACACCATAAAAAAATCTAGAAAACTCAAAATGAGAGCCGCTTTAGAGCAGAATTTCTATTAAAACGTTATATTCTCTATATCTCTAAAACTAGAGCTATTCGAGCAAAACTGACGGCATTTTTGGAAAAAGGACGTCGCATATACTCAGAGATCAGCTCAAAATATCCCCGGTACCAAAATCACTGTTAGCCTGTATAATGTTTCCCAATTATGACAAAAATCTAACGCAAGGGTTGTTTTAATTAATTTTTCTCTATGATCCCATCATGATCCCTCGATGAGGCTTATATTATCTTTTACCCTTTAAGCAAGGACCATTTTAGAATTTTTTCAAAATTTTCGAAGGGGTACTTTTTGAAAAAAAAATTATATTTTTGCACTTTTATGGCAAAAATCTAAAGAAAGGGTTTTTTTAAATTAATTTTTCTATATGAACCCATTATGATCCCATGATGAAACTTAGTTTTATCTTTAATCCTTTAAACAAGGATTATTTTAGAATTTTTTCAAAATTTTCGAAGGGGTACTTTTTTGAGAAAAATTACTTTAAATTTTTGATTTTGAAATTAAAAAAAATTTTTTTATTACCGCCCCAGTTGTATTGTATATCATTGGAAAGGGCATCTAAAAAGCTGTAAAATGACACCTCATTCATCTCTCTATCTCATCTCTAAGAGATTTTATAGCAATTTAAATAGATGTGGTTAGGTCGATTTTTTGCCATTTTTGACAACTTTAACGCGCCATATCTTTTAAACGAGTTGAGATATCAAGTTGAAATTGGGGCTTTTTCTTAGTCTCTATTGACTCTACCTATGACCCAAATTTCATAGAAATCCGAGATGGTGAGGTTCAAAAGTGTATCGATTTGACGTGGAATGACTCACATATCGCTCATTTGTTGCAATATCGTCATATTTCTATATTTGAGTTATATTGGCACATTTCGGATAACAAAAAAAGCTCTATTATCTGGCAGAGGGACATGTCAGCTTTTCATACTCGTCGCAAAATATTTGATTTTTTTTTTAGAATGGCAAATTTTTTTAAAATTTCTTTGTTGATTTCAAGATTGTAACATTTCATTTGAAAAGAAGCTTTGTGGAAGGTGTAACAGTGATATTTTCGAAAATAAATGGGCGTAACTAGAGAATTTGGCTGGGGGGGGGGGGGGGGCACGGGACCAGTCATTCTCCGGGGGGCCTACATGGTCCCATATTTTCTCAATTTTTCTTGGGGAGGGAGCCCTAGTTACGCTCATGATAGCCACCATTTTTAATTCCAATGTATTATGTTTTTTTTTTATTTCCTAAAAAAAAAAGAAATTTGGAGTTATGCCTCCTCTTGCAGCACATGAGCCATATGCCAATGGTTACTTGGGAAAATTCCACACCCTCAGAGTCACACACCCGCTCTTGGCATCGCACTTGACCGCAATGTTTGTGATCACTGTTTTCATACATGTTAGAAAAAAAATTCTTTATTTTGATAGATCTGATGAACCTAAAAATCGGATTCATCGGATTAACTAAAATTGAATTTTTCATAGTTCTTTTAAATTACATTAATAAAAGACTCGTTCTTCCGGTTTTTTTTTTTTTGTAAAAATTCTCTGTCATCTTAAGCTGGATTCTAAATGAGGAAGGCTACAGAATGAAGGGCCGAAATGTTGTAGTAAACCCAAGTTTTTTTATTAATGAAAATCGAAATACAACATCAGAAAAGTCTGAGACCACATGGATGGATTTTATGATGTAGTGCTCCCAGCCCTTTCGACAGGCCCCGAGTTAACCAAGTAGGAGTCATCATCCCCTTTCAAGGCCGTTGGCCACCTCACTTTGGCCCTTTCTGTCTGTGGGGTGATATTTTCTCTAACTGTTCCCTCTCCCTAAGAGGAGACATCGGCAACGTTGAATTATTTGCGGCAAGCTGATCCGTAATCTGCATCTTTCCCCGCCAAACACACCACATTTTTTTTTTATTCTTCTCTCTTGATTATTATTAATAAATCTCTAAGATCGTCTGCCTTTCTCAGAAAAAATCCAAATTCTTAATCATCGTTGTTCTTTATTTATTTGCTTCAATTATACACTGTGCTTCAACAATAACGTAACATTTTGTTTTATTTTTAAGAAGACCTGTTATAATCTATCTTAATGATACTCTAAATTAAGAATCATTTAATATGAATTATCTTAAACATTTTTAAGTAAATTTGACGCAAATACAAATAATTACAAATAAAATAGAGGAAATAATGTCGATTTTCATTTTGAGGGACAAAATCAACATAATCTCGATATGTTTTGTTGGATATTAATTCAAAATTTTGTTTTTATAAAAATTTCCAATAAAATAGACCGAGTAAAACTGAAATGGAAAGATTAAATTTAAAATTTTAGAAATTTGGCGTTAATAAAATTTGGACATTTTTGTCTTTGTTTTATTTAAATTTTAATTATTGATTAAAATGATATGAATTTGTGTTAAATTTACTTAGAAATGTTTAAGATATTTCATATTAAATGTTTATTAAGTTAACAGTATCATTAAGAGAGAGATTAGGAAGAGGAAACAGAGTGTTACGTTTTCTTTGACTCGTATATTCATTTTCTTAATTAAAAGTTATGTATTGATCATGGGCGTAGCCAGACATCTTGTTAGAGGGGGGCCAACCCCTCGATAGGGCGAGAGGGGGGGTTTGCAATTAATATATACATAGATTATTAATTTTTTATTTAAATATAAAAAAAAAAATTAAATTAATGTAGTGGATTGGGGCGTTAAAAAAAAAATTCCCAATGGGAAAATATATATTTGTTTTTTTTTTTTTTTTTTTTTTAGGACAAGCCAGGGGGGGGGCAATGGCCCCTCCCTGCCTCCCCTGGCTACACCCATGGTATTGATATATTAATATTCTTGGGACACTTGTTCAGATCATGAATGAACTAATATGCGCATTATTCTCGGCACTCTAGCCCAGCGTTTCCCAACCTTTTGAAGTCCACGGCACCCCAAAGGTGCGTTGGGAATAATATTACACACTAGCGGCACCCTTCCTTTTCTTTTCACTATCAAATCGAAATTTTTTTCCACCCTGGGAGAAATTTTTTTCCCTTGCGTGAAAATCATCTAAATATCTCGCGGCACCCTTGGGTGCCGGGGCCATCGATTGGGAACCAGTGCTCTAGCCAATCAGTTTATGTCCGGTTATTTTTATTAATATTAAAGAAATTTATTTTTAAAGAAATTTATAATATTTCAAGAAACTCATTTTTAAACATGTTTATAAACGTTTTGAAAAGGAATTCTTTTATACTGTGTGGCGACAGAGGACAAAAGAGATTGCAAGTTCAATATTTCAAATGACGACAGACAGGCTTTTAATGAAAAGATCCTACAAAAGGAGAAGGAACAAGTGGAGTCTACCCCCTCCCCTCCCCTCCCCTCTCCTTCCCTTCTCTTCTTCCTTCAATAAAAACACTTTTATTTAAACATTTTGTTGAATATATAAAAACGCCTGGACGAATGAATATTTTCTGTAATATAATTCATATTTCGTCTCGCTTCTGCGCTTGTGCGATTTGTTAAATCCTACACTGCGGGATTGACTAAAATAAATTAAGCCTATTACTTTCTCGTATAGAATATAAAGAGAAAGTATTGTAATCGTCAAAAAATTCGACTTCGAGATTTTGATGTTGAACTCCCCTGAGTCCAAAAAAACCATTTTGGGCATTATGTCTGTGTGTGTGAGTGTGCCTAAGTGTGTATGTGAACACGATTGCTTAAAAACCAGAGCAGCCAGATCAATAAAATTTGGTATATACTCTTTGCACTAAAATTGTAGATTTCTTTCAACTTTTGGAGTAAATACTTCATCTGGAAGTAGAACTTTACCTAAAAAGTTTATTCAAAAATTTTGAAATTTTCAATTTTTTCGTCATATTATGATAAATTACTCTATTTTGAAAAGTTTTTATTCTTTGACATTTTTTTGAAAACTGAATAGTTTTTCAAATAATCAACAAAGAAAAAGATAAAAATGTCAAAGAATAAAAACTTTTCAAAATAGAATAATTTAAGATGTAAGTAGTGGCTGTGTATGTTGATTAAAGGAGATATGGAAGCAGAGGCAGCCAAAAAATAAAATACTCTGAATGCTTAACCAATCAGCCGGAGACGTTTCGGTTTATTTACTATAAACCATCTTCAGTCCATTAATTGGTATATTTATGCTCAGAGTTAGTCAGGTGAAAATTAATATATATTGTTGTAAAATAGAATACTATTGTTCACGTATGTATATAATGAAAATTGGGCTTTGATGAATTTGATGGTTGTTTGTGTGAGTTTCAAATATATTTACTAAGAGATATATTTGAAACTCACACAAACAACCATCAAATTCATCAAAGCCCAATTTTCATTATATACATACGTGAACAATAGTATTCATTAAGTATATTAATTATCACCTGACTAACTCTGAGCATAAATATACCAATTAATGGACTGAAGATGGTTTATAGTAAATAAACCGAAACGTCTCCGGCTGAGGTTAAGCATTCAGAGTATTTTATTTTTGACTGCCTCTGCTTTCATATCTAGAGTAATTTATATTAATATGTCAAAAAAAATTGAAAATTTCAAAATTTTTGAATAAACTTATTAGGTAAAGTACTACTTCCAGATGAAGTATTTACTCGAAAAGTTGAGAGAAATCTACAATTTTAGTGCAAAGAGTATATACCAAATTTCATTGATCTGGCTGCTCTGGTTTTTAAGCAATCGTGTTCACATACACACTTAGAGACACTCACACACAAACATAATTCCAAAAGAATATACGAGAAAGTTTTGGGGGAAGTTATAACCGATTGATTTTTACCTGAATTAAAGCTTAATTATATTAAAAAATGCTATAGGCCTACATAAAAACATATTTACAAAATATACCTTATACTAATATCTTTAAGCGCCGGTTGCTTAACATCTAATTCACTTAATTTTAAACTGGTAACCGTTGGCTCTAGTTGAAACATTTTGCTTTAATAGGAGAATTAAATGCGTATAAAGTGTTAATATTAAATGAATATATCATTGAAACAAAAAACCTTGTGTACTTGAATTGAATTCTCCTATTAAATCTAATTTACTATCTATCCCTCGGATAAGCTAATTGACACTATGGCTCTAGTCTTTCACATCAAGTTAAGCTAATCATATGATTAATTAAGAGCGCAGATCGTAGTTATTTAGCTAAAATCCAAAGGAGTGAAATTAGAAACACCAGACTTGTTCATTTTTGTTAATTAGCTTCAATTAATTATTTTAATTTTTAAATGATGTTTTTATTAAGGTGCTAACTTCACAAAACTTTCGTTATACATCAGATAGCTAAAAACTCATTTTTTAACTCGAAGGTTAAGGTAGTTCTTGTCCTGTCATTATCGATGATTTGTTTAATGAAGAAGAGGATGCAGCCAAATAATAGAGCCGCCTCTATTCAGTAACGAACACTCTTTATTAGGAACGTTTTCGGCTGGGATCAAGCCACTGCCATCTTCAACCTCAAAGAGGCTATATTTATATTTTTCATATATAAATATAAATATACTCATACATATATAAAGAATATAAATATAACTCTTTGAAGGCTGAAGATGGCAGGGTTGATCTAACCAGCCCCCGACGTTCCTAATAAAGAGTTGTTCAAAACCGAATAGAGGCTCTATTATTTGGCTTCATCCTCTTTCCATTAAACATATCAGCTACAACTCATTTTTAAACATGTTTATAAGCGTTTTGAAAAGGAATTCTTTTATACTGTGTGGCGACAGAGGACAAAAGAGATTGCAAGTTCAATATTTCAAATGACGACTGAACAGGCTTTTAATGAAAGAGATCCTACAAAAGGAGAAGGAACAAGTGGAGTCTACCCCCTCCCCCCCCTCCCCTTCTTCCTTCAATAAAAACACTTTTATTTAAACATTTTGTTGAATATATAAAAACGCCTGGACGAATGAATATTTTCTGTAATATAATTCATATTTCGTCTCGCTTCTGCGCTTATGCGATTTGTTAAATCCTACACTGCGGGATTGACCAAAATAAATTAAGCCTATTACTTTCTCGTATAGAATATAAAGAGAAAGTATTGTAATCGTCAAAAAATTCGACTTCGAGATTTTTTGATGTTGAACTCCCTGAGTCCAAAAAAACCATTTGGGGCATTATGTCTGTGTGTGGGAGTGTTGCTAAGTGTGATGTGAACACGATTGCTTAAAAACCAGAGCAGCCAGATCAATGAAATTTGGTATATACTCTTTGCACTAAAATTGTACATTTCTTTCAACTTTTGGGGTAAATACTTCATCTGGAAGTAGAACTTTACGTAAAAAGTTTTTTCAAAAATTTTGAAATTTTCAATTTTTCGTCATATTAGATAAATTACTCTATTTTGAAAAGTTTTTTATTCTTTGACATTTTTTCGAAAACTGAATAGTTTTTCAAATAATCAACAAAGAAAAAGATAAAAATGTCAAAGAATAAAAACTTTTCAAAATAGAATAATTTAAGATGTAAGTAGTGGCTGTATGTTGATTAAAGGAGATATGGAAGCGAGAGGCGGCCAAAAATAAATACTCTGAATGCTTAACCAATCAGCCGGAGACGTTTCGGTTTATTTACTATAAACCATCTTCAGTCCATTAATTGAGGTATATTTATGCTCAGAGTTAGTCCGGTGGTAATTAATATACATTGTTGTAAAATAGAATGCTATTGTTCACGTATGTATATAATGAAAGTGGGCTTTGATAAATTTGATGGTTGTTTGTGTGAGTTTCAAATATATTTACTAAGAGATATATTTTAGGCTCACGCAACTAACTCAAACCATCAAAGCCCAATTTACCGTATACATTTACGTGAACAATAGTAGTATTAAATATATTAATTATCACCTGACTAACTCTTATACTCTACTAGTTTATGAATTAAGATGTTTATAATATTTAAACGTTTTCCAACTGATTGTTTATCATTCAGAGTATTTATTTTTGACTTCTCTACTTTCATATCTAAATTAATTTATGTTAATATGTCAAAAATTTGAAAATTTCAAAATTTTTGAATAAACTTATTAGGTAAAGTACTACTTCCAGATATTTATAAGAAAGTTGAGAGAAATCTCTAATTTTTAGTGCAAAAGAGTATATACCAAATTTCATTGATGCGGCTGCTCTGTGGTTTTAAGCAATCGTGTTTATACACACACTTAGACACATACACACACAAACATAATTCCAAAAGAATATACGAAGAAAATTTACCAAATCGTGCCCGATTGATTTTTACCTGAATTAAAGCTTAATTATATAAAATGCTATAGGCCTACATAAAAACATTTTCAAAATATATCTTATACTATTCTTTAAGCGCCGGTTAATATCTAATTCACTTAATTTTAAACTGGTAACCTGGCTCTAGTTGAAACATTTTGCTTAATAGGAAATTAAATGCGTATAAAGTGTTAATATTAAATGAATATATCATTGAAA
>JAKCPI010017999.1:0-14018 GCA_023213315.1 Euborellia annulipes | reverse complement strand
TAAATATTAAATTATTTTGACATAAATAAATGTGCCTCCCACAAATGTATCGTATTAAACAATGTGTATCATTTAAAGTCAATATGGCCCAAGATGCAGAAAAAAACAAATTAAAAAAAAAAATTACTTTGTTATTAATTTATTTAAAATTCGGAATCGGCGACATCGGGAACCCGATAATGCCAATTTTGATTGAAATCGAATTATTTTTTTTAGTCCCCCTATAGGTTCCGCCATATTTTTTTTTCTGAAAAAATAATATCAAATTCAAAATCAGCGACCTCAAAAACCCCTGTGTACTGAAGAGAGATTAAATAACGTTTTCGGGTTTTGGAACCACTGTGCGGCGCATTGAAATATTTTTAACGCAATTTTCACGTTAAAATTAAAGAATATTTTAATTGTGTCATTACTGATATTCCCAAACATTCGTGCATCATTTTGTTTTTGTTTTTTTTTTATATAACTTACGGTTCTCATATCTAGAACAAACAAAAGAGTTAATAGACTTGAAATATTTGAACTTTGATTCTTTTGCGCAAACAAGAAAAATATTATTTTATAAATTTATACCAAAATGTCTGATCGATCTTTGTTCAGGATCCAGACTATATATTGGGGTACAGGCACATTTATTGTGTTCATCGGACTACTTAGGGGGCGTTATTTGTATATTTTTTCTTAGGGCCAGTTGCTTCCACTTCTAGCAAAGCTTATCCGAACGATAGCAAATTATCGATATAGTAAACAAAAACACGCTTAACCTTCGAGTTAAAAATGAGTTTTACACATATAATTAGCTAGAGCTATCTGAGGCATGAGGAACGTTTTGTGAAGTTAGTAACTTTTTAAATAAATAATTTTTTTTTTTTTTTTATTTAATTTAATTAATTGCTTAATTTTGTACAGTTTGTAGAATAATATAAAATTTTATAAAAATCAGAGCCCTTGGGGGGGGGGGGGGAAACGCCCCCACTTCCCCCCAAATGACGCCACTGTTTGGTATCCAAATTGCTTAAATAAAATTGGACTGCCTGGGATCCGAACCAGAAACCCAGCCAGGACGCTAACCTCTACGCCAAGCCCGCGATCATATAAAAATTATTAAAAATTAAAAAAAAATAACCAGGCTTACCGAAATATTTGCAAATAAATTATTTTGACGTGGAAAGCAGTCGCTGGTTGTTTCTTCTCCAGAACCCTAATTCAATAATCAATCATCCCAGCATTCTTTTATTAAAAATCTGGTGTGACTGTCGCACAGCACACAACTTTCTCTTACCTTCGGTAATCGAAAGTTGTGTTCTGTGCTTGTCACACCAGATTTTTTGTGTTGACATATATTTAGTTTCCGCCAATATATTAGAATTTAAGACGTCAAATTTATAAACATAGGAAAATATTTATATTTTGTTACCATGGCAACCATTTCTCCTATCTTTCCTATGAAGCACAAGAGTAAAGTGTGCTTCAAACAATTTTGAGGGCAAAACGAGAATATACATTTGAAAGAGCATCTAAAAAATAATTGATTTTTGAATTTTAACCAAAATCGTTAGAGCGAATTTCGAAAAAATTGAAAAAAAAACTGAAAAAGTACATCAGTAAAGTACTAGTACTCTTTGGCCGATTTTGATTAAAAGCTTATTTTTCCGGTCCCGGGAGGTATTTAACTTAAATATAAAATTTCATCCTCCTAGCTCAATTCCTTCATGCTTAAAATTGAACACACACACACACACACACAGACACACACACAGACAGACCATGTCGCGAAAACCACTTTTTTTGGATTCAGGGGACCTCAAAACGTGAAGATCCATCAAAATCTCGACATCGAATTTTTGACATGAATCCAATACTTTCTCTCTATATATATATTACATATATACATAGGTAAGAGAAAGTAAAAAAAATAATTTATTAAAGATAATTCATTTTTACTTTCTCTTACTTCTAGAGAGAAAGTATTGGATTCATCTCTAAGCCGCAATTTTATTATCTTCAAAAAAGAAAAGATTAGAAAGGGGCAAAGGTTTCTTATTTGTCTTTCCAATTCTTCTCTTTTTATTTTACTAAAATGTTATCTTAATCACGTAATACGTAGATAGCAAAATAATTGATATCAGAGAGACTGAGGGAGTATACAAATAAATAATAGGTATGGATTGATTTCTTCTATTCACTATTTGTCCTCTTGTCCTAGAGGTTAGAGTCGCCAAGCGATAAAAATGTCTCTACCAGCTACCCAGGATACCAATTCATTTAAAAAAATCTGGTGTGACTCAGTCTGCCGAATTAAAATCAATTATCCCACCCAATGCAACATATTCACCGAACACAAGAGAGGCATCGTCCCAGCATCCCTATGCTGTTCAGATCACGACTAACAGAACAAATCAATTTCATTCTTCCTTTGTCCCCATGACCTCCCGTGATTGGAACAAGCTCCCTGCGTCTATCTTCCCCAAAACCTACAATCTTCAGACTTTCAAGTCTAACCTCAACAGGCATCTTCTCAGTTCCCGCAGTTGAGTTTCCCCTTTATGCTTCTCCTTTTGTTTTTATTTTCTTCCTGGCTGCATGTGACTATTGGTCATTATAGGTCTTCGGACCTTATGCACCCATTCCAAAAAAAAAATCTGGTGTGACTGGCGCACAGCACACAACTTTCTCTTACCTTCGGTAATCGAATGTTGTGTACTGTGCTTGTCACACCAGATTTTTTGTGTCGACATGTATTTAGTTTCCGACAGTAGGGTACAATCGAATTCAAGATGTAAAATTTATAAGTATGGGAAAATATTTATATTTTGATACCATGGCAACCATTTCTCCTATCTTTTCTATGGAGTACAAGAGTAAAGTGGTCTTCAGAAGATTTCAATCACAAAATGAGAATATACATTTTATAGAGAATCTAAAAAATAATTGATTTTTGAATTTTAAAAAAAATCGTTGGAGCGAATTTTGAGAAAATCGAAAACATCTGAAAAAGTGCATCAGTAAAGTACTAGTACCCTTTGGCCGATTTTGATTAAAAGCTTCGTGTCACGTCCCAGGGGGGTGCCTGACTTAAATATAAAATTTCAACCTCCTAGCTCTTTTCGTTTTTGAGATATTTTGTTCACAGACACACAGAGAGTTGCGGAACTCAGAGGTCCTCAAAACAGTTTAGTCTGTAACATACCTATATACTCACAAAATATATTAAAAAAATTAATGTTTTTTTTACCGTGCGACGGGCCGGCCTGTCCTATTTCTTCCGGTCGCAAAAACTTATGATAGGGTTGGAGGGAGAAAGTTAGGTCCGCCGACCCCGCATCGCGGGCAATAAAGCGAGAACAAAAGAAGCAGAAGAAGATTAATAAATTTTTTTGCACTATAAATTTTTGTATTTGTTTAATTTTATAAAATGGGGGGGGGGGGATCTTTACTGGATTCTTCTGTATTTCTTAAAAATTATTTATTTGAAATCTTGAAAACTTTATATTTGATTAAAACATTCATTGAGAAATCTTTTTTTTTTTACTGCGTATTTATTTAATAAAATTTCAAATATTTTTTTTTTTTTTTTTTTTTTTTTTTTTTTTGAGAGAGATTTAATAAATAAATAAATTAATTTGAATTAAAGGTATATAAATAAATAAATCTTTTTTTTTTTCTTATAAATAAAGATACAAAATATTTAATCGTCAGTTTCGGTATCTTTTATTAAAAAAAAAAAAAAGATTTATTGGAAATTAACTAAAAAAGAATATAAATATTTATTTATATATTTGGCCTCCCTATATTTTTAAAATTAAATTTCGATTAATGATAGAATCAATGAGAATTTTTTTTTTTAATTTTTATCGATTCTTAAATAAACGACAAGTAAATGGATAATAGCATTTTAGTGCTCTCTTTTTTATTATTCCTCGGCCAGAATTTGTTCTCTTCTTTATTAGTAGAGACCGGATTTCAATGCGATTGCATTTTACTTTCTCTTACCTCTATATATATGTTAATTTATAGAGAGAGAAAGTATTGGATTCATGTCAAAAATTCGATGTCGAGATTTTGATGGATCTTCACGTTTTGAGGTCCCCTGAATCCAAAAAAGTGGTTTTCGCGACATGGTCTGTCTGTCTGTCTGTCTGTCTGTGAACAAAATATCTCAAGAACGAAACGAGCTAGGAGGTTGAAATTTTATATTTAAGTTAGGCACCCCCATGGGACGTGACACGAAGCTTTTGAACAAAATCGACCAAAGAATACTAGTACTTTACTGATGCACTTTTTCAGTTTTTTTCGATTTTCTCAAAATTCGCTCCAACTATTTTTTTTTAATTTCAAAAATCAATTATTTTTTAGATTCTCTATAAAATGTATATTCTCATTTTGTCATTGAAATCTTCTGAAGACCACTTTACTCTTGTACTCGATAGAAAAGATAGGAGAAATGGTTGTCATGGTAACAAAATATAAATATTTCGCTATACTTATAAATTTTACATCTTGAAAATCGCCCTCGGGGCATGGCGTAGAGGTTAGCGTGCTAACCTCGTATACCAAACGTCGCGGGTTCGGACCCCAGGCAGTCCGATGATTTTATTTAAGCCAGTGGTTCCCAACCTTTTTTGGCCCATCGCCCCTTTCTGGAGGTTGACTAACCCCTATCGCCCCCCTTTACATTTTCATTGTATGCCTAATTTTAATTTGAAGTAAAGTGTAAATAATAAAGCAGTTTTATTATTTTAAACAATTTTATTACCGTAGGCCGTGTTTTGCACCACTAAATCACAGGGCCGCAGACAGACTTGACAGGTCCCGGGGCTACTTAGTAATACGCCCCCCCCCCAAAAAAAAAAGTTTTTTTTTAGTATGTAAAAGGCTATTGTGGCCTTCATGCCAACAATTTTTTACACAGTTTTTGACACAACTTTTGAAATAGTTATACATAGCTTACAATATTTATTTAAATAAAGTTATATAAAATTTTTTCAAAATTTCCTAAACAAAGAGTTACAAAGTTTTAATTTATCGAGGCCAGATCTGGACAGAGGATTTCCGGGGGAATCTGGGGGTATGGAAAATTTTTTGAAAATTAGCCACTGAAATCTGCGTTTTTAGCTATCCTGAGACGTGAAAAAGATCAAACTTGATTTGAGCTTAAAGGGCCCGGGCCCCTTGAGGAAAAAAAAATTCAAGAAAATGATTTTTTTTTTAATTGAAATTTAAGATTTGAGCTAAAAGTGACGTTTCAATTCTAGATTGGAATTATCTTCAGACTATTTTATTTTTATGATAATATTTTGTCCTCTTCTATCCTGACCATCCTGTAAATAGGAGATTTTTCTCTTTGATTTTTATTTTTTTAAATTTTAGTAAACTAATAATTTTTCTCCCTTTGAATACTCATCGCCCCCCAATCGCCCCCCGCTTATTTATCGCCCCCCTGAAAACCCAAATCGCCCCCTTGGGGGCGATCGCCCCCAGGTTGGGAACCACTGATTTAAGCCAATTGGATACCAAATGGCTTAAATAAGAATGCCTGGACCCCTATATGTATATTTATCAATAACGGTTATCGTCTAAAGTCTTAAATGGCCTGAGTTGCCGAAAAGAATGTGTGAATGTGTGTGTGAGTGTGAGTGTGAATGAGAAAAAAGTGTGAATGTTTTAAAAAAAAAAAAAAATCTTGAAAATCGAATGTACCGTACTGTCGGAAACTAAATATATCTCGACACAAAAAATCTGGTGCGACCAGTCACACCAGATTTTTTTGTTTTTCTTTTCATTAGAAAACCATAGAGAAAATTTTATATTTCATATTTTTGTATTATTTGGGTCTTAGCTAGTTAACTACGATCTTGACTCTTATTTAATGATATGATTAGCTTAACTAGATGTGAAAAGACTAGCTTAACCGAGAGTTAGATGTGAAGGCCCTTAGAGAAAAAATCGAGAAATTTTTTCAATTTATACACAGCAATTTTTGTTATTTAAGCAAAAATGTCCCTTACAATTTCAAAGGATAGTTATTTATAAAAAAAAGATAAAGTTCTTTCAATTTAATCTTTTCCCAATCCTCTTTGTGAAAACAACAAAAAACAAACAACCCTTTATTCTTATAACGAAAGATACTCAGGGTGAAATTGAAGGGATAAATTCCAATACTAAACAATAAACTTTTATTTTATTTTTTCAACGAAATATTTAATCCTTTTCAGGTAAAAAAAAAATCAATTGCTAATGGCTTTAGACAATTCAATTTACCTGCCAAAAACACGTTAGTATGCAAACAAAATTCTTAAAATAGCCTCTCCTATTTTAAATAAAAATTCCTTCTTTCTGTATTTTTAGTTTAATGATAACAAAAATTTTTGAGGCCTTGACCTGTGACTCACATGAAAAGCATAACGAATTACGTCACAAGCAAAAAAATATGGGGATGACTTCCCCGAGACTTTCTCGTATATTCTTTTGGAATTACGTCTGGGTGTGTGTGTGTGTGTGTGTGTGTGTGAAAGCAGCTAGATCGATGAAATTCGGTATATGCTCCTTACACTAAAATTGTAGATTTCTATCAACTTTTGAAGTAAATACGTCACTTGCTGGTAGTACTTTACCTAATAAGTTTTTTCAAAAATTTTGAAATTTTCAATTTCTTTGTTATATTATGATTAGAGACCGGACAAAAAAGCATAAAAAAATGGAAAAAAAAGTGCTTAAAAAAGCATAAAAAACTTGAATAAAAAGTTGTTAAATAAGCATAAAAGTTGAAAAAAAGCATCTAATAAGCAATTTTTACTCATACCAATGGCGTATACAAATTTTTTTTTAAAGAAACTAAATTTATTCCGCCCCGCCCTGCGAAAAATTTTGTTTTTGCGGAACCAAATTTTTTCACCCTGCGGAAAAATTTTTTTTTACAGGGCTATATTTTTTCACACTTTTGGAAAATTTTTTGAAAAAAATTTTTTTTTTTAGGGGGGGGGCGCCCCCCCTTATATACGTCCCTGGGGTATGCGTGTGTGAATGGAAAAAAGTTTTTTAATAAAAAAAAAAAAAAAAAAAAAATTATAAATATTCGTAAAATAAGTTCAAATAAGCACGAAAGGGAAAAAAAGCATGAAAACTCAAAAAAAGCAAAAAAAGCATAAAAAATGCAATCTCAATGCACTTAGTTTTTCCTAATTCGTATAGAAATTAAATATCTAATGGTTGCTTATAAAATTCAGCAATAAGCATTTTGCTTAAAAATCCGGTCTCTAATTATGATAAAATACTCAATTTTAAAAGTTTTTATTCTTTGACATTTTCCGAAAACTGAATAGTTTTTGAAATAATCACAGAAGAAAAAGACATTTTTCGTTAATTTTTGGAAAGAAAAATCAAAACAAAATCATACAGGTGTCATTAAATCAAATTCATTTGTTTATATTTACAAGTTTTTTAATGACACCTGTATGATTTTGTTTTGATTTTTCTTTCCAAAATTAACGAAAAATGTCGTTTTCTTCTGTGATTATTTCAAAAACTATTCAGTTTTCGAAAAAATGTCAAAGAATAAAAACTTTTTAAAATTGAGTATTTTATCATAATATAACAAAGAAATTGAAAATTTCAAAATTTTTGAAAAAACTTTTTAAGTAAAGTACTACTTCCAAGTGACGTATTTACTCCAAAAGTTGATAGAAATCTACAATTTTAGTGTAAGGAGCATATACCAAATTTCATCGATCTAGCTCTTTTGGTTTTTAAGCAATCGTGTTTACACACACACACACACACAGACATAATGCCCAAAATGGTATTTTTGGACTCGGGGAGGTCTAAAACGTGGAGAAACATCATTTTTTTACGATTACACTACTTTCTCTTTATATTCTATACGAGAAAGTAAAATTAGGCAACGAATTTGCAAAATTGTCCTGCTATATAGTATAGGCCTAACTTTGAATCTCGATATATTCTATGAAATAACGATTTTATAAATATTTTACAAATATCTTCTAAACTATTGAACAGATTGTCATGAAATTTGCTCCAGATCTAGAGGCTATCGTATTATTGTCTGAGTTTCAAAAGATATGGTTCAGAGGAAGCTAAGAAATTCGTGGTTCGCGATAATAATTTACTGCCTATTTTTACCGCTCCCTGTGGTCCGATTCACTTCTAGTTTTAATATCTTCTTAGGCCCATTTAAGACTACAAATTAGCCAAGCCTCATCCTAATCCAATTAATAGTTCCAGAGATATAAGCAAAAATACATATATACAGACACACATGCATACAGTAAATTTCGTTTAGCGCCTTCCTCAGAGCCTTGCCAAAGAATTAAAAATTTCAAAAGTTTATATAAATCAATCTAAAGACCAACTTTTCATCTCCTCCGATGTCTCATATCATCTTCGTGCTACTTGAACTAACAACATCCCTTAAATTTTAGCGTTAACAATCTCGAGATTTTTTTATTGAAAAATACAACATCAACAATGGTCTTCTAAACAAACAAACAAACAGATAATATTATCAGTGTAAAATTAAGCTTCCCTCTTATGCAGCGAGCGCTTGGAGGGTTGCAGCTGTTGAAACCTGCAGGGGCGCTAACCATGTCCCTATTTCTTCAATAGACAAACGTCATTTTCAAATAACATCACCCTCTCGAAAGAACACAGGGACGTAATTTTCATCCCCCAGAGAGGTAATCCTGTAAATTGAATCTTCCAACCACCGAGTTGGCATCCCGTCTAAATGGCCTCTGATGCCGTAAAAGATATAAAAGAAATCCACCCCCAACGACAAAATTGCATTAACCCTGAAAGAACATTAACATTTTAGAGCTCGTTATTAAAATATTACATTTTTTACGGAAAATAAATTTCAGTTAGAAAGAAGTGGGTAAATATAGATATAGATAAATTAACCGTATGCTTTACCATTAAGTAATAGTTTTCAAAATTAACATTTTTACCAGTTAATGCACATTTCTACACTCATGTATCAACATCAGAAGTTGTTTGATGATGACACACAAATGCATTAAGTATTAAAAATGTTGCTTTTTTACTTTCTCTTACCTATGTATATACGTAATCTTTTTTTTTTTTTTTTTTTTTTAAACATTCACACTTTTTCTCATTCACATTCACACTGTCTTTTCGGCAACTCAGGCTATTTAAGACTTTAGATCAGTGGTTCCCAACCTTTTTGGCCCATCGCCCCTTTCTGGAGGTTGACTAACACCTATCGCCCCCTTTACATTTTCATTGTATGCCTAATTTTAATTTGAAGTAAAGTGTAAATAATAAAGCAGTTTTATTATTTTAAACAATTTTATTACCGTAGGCCTATATACAGGGCCGCAGACAGACTTGACAAGCCCCGGGGCTACTTAGTAATACGCCCCCCCCCCCCCCAAAAAAAAAAAAAAAAAAAAGTTTTTTTTTAGTATGTAAAAGGCTATTGTGGCCTTCATGCCAACACTTTTTTACACAGTTTTTGACACAACTTTTGAAATAGTTATACATAGCTTACAATATTTATTTAAATAAAGTTATGTAAAATTTTTCAAAATTTCCTAAACAAAGAGTTAGAAAGTTTTAATTTATCGAGGCCAGATCTGGACAGAGGATTTCCGAGGGAATCTGGGGGTATGGAAAATTTTTTGAAAATTACCCACTGAAATCTACGTTTTTAGCTATCCTGAGACGTGAAAAAGATCAATCTTGATTTGAGCTTAAAGGGCCCGGGCCCCCTGAGGAATAAAAATTCAAGAAAATGATTTTTTTTAATTGAAATTTAAGATTTGAGCTAAAAGTGACGTTTCAATTCTAGATTGGAATTATCTTCAGACTATTTTATTTTTATGATAATATTTTGTCCTCTTCTATCCTGACCATCCTGTAAATAGGAGATTTTTCTCTTTGATTTTTATTTTTTTAAATTTTAGTAAACTAATAATTTTTCTCCCTTTGGATACTCATCGCCCCCCAATCGCCCCCCGCTTATTTATCGCCCCCCTGAAAACCCAAATCGCCCCCTTGGGGTCAAGGAATCATTTAGACGATCGCAATATCGCGTTACTTTTCCTCCCAACAACTCCTAATCCTCTATAAAGCCCAAATTCGGCCGTGTCTTGAATATTGTTCCCACCTTTGGCGAGGGGCCTCGAAAGACGCTCTCTCCTCCTTGAAGCCATACAGAGGCGTGCAATTAGACTGATAGGTGATTCTACCCTTACTGCATCCCTTCAGTCACTAGATCATAGAAGAAGAGTATCTGCACTATCTCTCTTCTACAGGTATTACCATGGTCAATGCTCTGCCGAATTAAAATCAATTATCCGACCCAATGCAACATATTCACGGAACACAAGAGAGGCATCTTCCCAGCATCCCTATGCTGTTCAGATCACGACTAACAGAACAAATCAATTTCATTCTTCCTTTGTCCCCATGACCTCCCGTGATTGGAACAAGCTCCCTGCGTCTATCTTCCCCAAAACCTACAATCTTCAGACTTTCAAGTCTAACCTCAACAGGCATCTTCTCAGTTCCCGCAGTTGAGTTTCCCCTTTATGCTTCTCCTTTTGTTTTTATTTTCTTCCTGGCTGCATGTGACTATTGGTCATTATAGGTCTTCGGACCTTATGCACCCATTCCAAAAAAAAAATATGGAAATTACTTGCTTGATTTCTGACGACCCTCGCCCTTGATTCAACAATTTTTTCCGCATTATCAAATAAATTCTATAAATTTTTACTTTCTCTTACCTCTAGATATATATATGTTAATATATAGAGAGAGAAAGTATTGGATTCATGTCAAAAATTCGATGTCGAGATTTTGATGGATCTTCACGTTTTGAGGTCCCCTGAATCCAAAAAGTGGTTTTCGCGACATGGTCTGTCTGTCTGTGTGTCTGTCTGTGTGTCTGTGTGTGTGTGTCTGTGAACAAAATATCTCAAGAACGAAAAGAGCTATGAGGTTGAAATTTTATATTTAAGTTAAACATCCCCCGGGACCGGAAAAATAAGCTTTTAATCAAAATCGGCCAAAGAGTACTAGTACTTTACTGATTCACTTTTTCAGTTTTTTTTCGATTTTCTCAAAATTTGCTCCAACGATTTTTTTTAAAATTCAAAAATCAATTATTTTTTAGATTCTCTATAAAATGTATATTCTCATTTTGTGATTGAAATCTTCTGAAGACCACTTTACTCTTGTACTCCATAGAAAAGATAGGAGAAATGGTTGCCATGGTATCAAAATATAAATATTTTCCCATACTTATAAATTTTACATCTTGAATTCAATTGTACCCTATTGGATACCAAATGGCTTAAATAAGAATGCCTGGACCCCCTAATAGATAAATAATTTAATAACGGATATCGTAAAAAGTCTTATATGGCCTGAGTTGCCGAAAAGACTGTATGAATGTGTGTGTGAGTGTGAGTGTGAATGGAGGAAAAAAGTGTGAATGTTTTTTTAAAAAAAAAAAAAAAAAAAAAAAAATTGTACCCTACTGTAGGAAACTAAATACATGTCGACACAAAAAATCTGGTGTGACAAGCACAGTGCACAACTTTCGATTACCGAAGGTAAGAGGAAAGTTGTGTGCTGTGCGCCAGTCACACCAGATTTTTATAACTGTAGTTTTTCAATTTGCTTTTTTGTTGTTGTTTTGTGAAAGACATCACTTGATATTTTTATAATCTTATATTATAGGCTCTCACTACGGCTTTTGGCTCACAAAAACTAGAAAAAAGAAAACGGGCTAAATTTTCTGCAAATTTTTTTATTAAATGTAAAGTGATTATTTTCAAAGACCTCGTCAGTGAATTCCCCCACTTATATTATTATTAGAACACTTGATAGCGACCATGTTGCTCGTTCGGCAATTATCAAGTGAAGAAGGAGTCTCCGAAATATTTGAAAATTAAATTTAAGGATTGCGGTGTGGGTTTCAAGTGAAACATTTCGAACTAAGGTTGTATTTATGTGAGTTTCACGAGGGTAAAAAAAAAACAAATTTAAATTGTAATATACTCAATATATGATTTTGAGATTGTGGCTGTGATGTGATTACAATGTAGAATTGGAGGTATCAGCCAAATTGGGATTGTCCAGGTTAATAAAACTCCCAGGATAAGACGTTTCGGCCATCTTCAGTTATCGGGCTACAAAGTTGTATAAAGATATTAACACAAATTTTTATCTTTATACAACTTTGTAGCCCCGATATCTGAAGTGGCCAAATAAATTCAGGCCGAAACGTCTTATCCTGGGAGTTTTATTAACCTGGACAATCCCAATTTGGCTGATACCTCCAACTCTCCACTGTAATCACATCACAGCCACAATCTCAAAATCATATGTTGAGTATTACAATTTAAATTTGTTTTTTTTTACCCTCGTGAAACTCACATAAATACAACCTTATTTGAAATTATTCCCTTATATTTGATAAAATTTTGCTGAACATTTAGCATCTTCAAGTTTTAACCAACCCCAGTAACACAAGAAGAGAATATTTTAACTTCTTTTGTTTATGTTCGATTAACTTCCAAATTATATAATTATTCTTGATGAATTTCTCCATTATTCGTTATTTTATTTAGTTAAGTGAAGGATGATATGATAAACAATAAAATGAATATTATTTGAAAATTATTTATTCTCTGGACTTTCTGTACGAAGTAATGGAATGTGATGAATAGCCTATATCAGTGCTTCTTAAACTTTTCCAAGTCGCACCCCTTTTGGAACCAACTTCAATATCTCACAGCCCCCTTTTTTTTCTAGATTCAGATTGGTTAAAAAACTATTTATAATTTTGAATTTTAATAATTTTTTTTTTCAGTTGCATTTACAAAAGCGTTGGGTAAAGGAGATAGCATTGCAGCCAAGGAATTAAATAAAACTTTATTAATTATTAACCGTCTACGTGTGTCGGTCGGCAAGTCACCGCTACCTTCCTCAGGACGATTAATTGTTAGAATACAAGGTTCTAACTGAGGAAGGCTCGGACTTTACGACCGAAACGTCTACGGTTAATAATTAAATAAATTTTTTTTTATTTAATTCCTTGGCTGCAAAGGATCTCCTAACCAATTCTAAGAATCAACAGCCACTTCTCATTCACTAGTGGTTTGATTTTAATAATAAAAAAAAATCTATTTATACTAGCAATACAGAGGAATAAAAAGAAAATATTTTACGTCGATTGATCGATAAAAACGCCACATTTTTCAGCAATTTTTTTTTTTAATAGCTTATAAAGTAATATTTCTAAATATTTCGGAGACCTCGCTTCCCAGCGTGAAGGAGGTGAAATCATTGAGATATATTTGGAAATTTATAAATTGAAAAAATTGCTGAAAAATTTAGCGTTTTGCTCAATCGACGTAAAATATTTATTCCTCTGTATATAGTATATAGATTTTTATTTATTGATCAAACCACTAGTGATGAAAGTAATATTAAACTTTAAAATTATGACTTTACTGAGATTAAATAAAAAAAATTTATTTAATTATTAACCGTAGACGTTTCGGTCGCAAGTCGAAGCCTTCAGTTAGAACCTGTATTCTAACAATTAATCGTCTGAAGGTAGTGACTTGCGACAATACGTAGACGGTTAATGAATTTAATAAAAAGTTTTTTATTTAATTCATAATATGCAAAACTTTACTTAACGCTTTTTTGTAAAATGCAACTGAAAAAAAAAAGTATTAAAATTCAAATTTATCATAGTTTTTTAACCAATCTGAACATCTAGAAAAAAAAAAAGGGAACTATAGTAATGGGGCGGACTCAGGTACGACTTTGAAAAAAGTTTAAATTTTTATTCATCACATTCCATTACTTCGTTGCAGAAAAGAGTCAGAAAACGTAATTTTCAAACCAATATTCATTTTATTGTTTATCATAACTAAATAAATAACGAATTAATGGAAATTCAAAATAATTATATAATTTGCGTTAATCAGGTATAAACAAAAAGAGTTCTGTTGATTACTGAA
>JAKCPI010017998.1:0-13861 GCA_023213315.1 Euborellia annulipes | reverse complement strand
TAGGGTCCGACCGAAACAAGATTTTCAGCCGAAACCGAAACCGAATATTCGGCCTCAACCTTAGTTTCGGCCGAAACCGTAACTTGTATTTCCTATAAAATTTTTTTTTCATTTTACCTTTTTTTTTTTTTGAATTTTTTTCCCCTCCCGTGAAAATCATTTTACGTTTTTTTAGGGAGACTAAAATTTTTTCTCCCTCAAGTGCAAATTATTTGACCTTTTTTTTTTTTTTTGCATGCGAGTCTCATCCCATTTTTTCAGACTCTGGTTTCGGCCGGCCGAAAGGTTCGGCCACTTTTTCGCCGAAACCGAAACTACGGCCGAAACTGGCCGAAACCGTAACCGAAACCGAATATTCGGTCGGTTCCTAGTCACGAGGTATGTCTTTAAGTATACATTCTAAATCCGCTATAAATTTAAATATCTGATGAGTGTTATATTTCGGATCAACTAAATTATAGTTATGCCCTAAAGATAAAATTGATAACACCATCAGGAATATGAATATCAGACAAATTAATTACATAATTGTTAACAATTAAATTTCGATTGTAAATATTATTATCAATTCCATGGTCAGATAAAAATTTATTAATTTTAGAAATAATATTATCTCTTTGTTTAAGAAAAATCCGAGAAAAATATTTTTGCTGGGTAAATAAAAAACTATTCAAAATATCAGCTGGCATCGAAAAGATTAATTTATTTTTAACTTTTGCTATGTCCGATGATTTTATTTAAGCCAATTGGATACCAGATGGCTTAAATAAGAATGCCTGGACCCTATATATGTATATTTATTCAATAACGGTTATCGTAAATGTCTTATATGGCCTGAGCTGCCGAAAAGACAGTGTGAATGTGTGTGTGAGTGTGAATGAGAAAAAAGTGTGAATGTTTAAAAAAAAAAAAAAAAAAAAAAAAAAAAAAAACTTGCTATTTTTATTTTGGAAAATGTGTCTTGATCCAATTGTTCAATCGAAAAAGATCTGTGGCTGTAGGCTTAATGATGATGGAGTCATGAAAAAAACAAGACGAATGCAGCCAAATATTATTTTTATTTCAAATCTCGCCCTCACGGCTGACGTTTCGGCCCGAGGTCTAGGCCATCTTCAGAGCTGCATACATATACAATAAGAAAAGCATACATCATGTTTGATTCAAAAATTCTAAGATTTTAACATTAAAATCATACTCAATTATTAAAAACAAGTCAATTTTTAATCCCATGGCGTCTAAGCCAAATCAATGTTAAAATTTTAATTGTACTCTAAATTTTATACTCTCTAAAATTTTGCTTAGACCCGGCCCTCACGGGTCTGAGCATAAATCCAACATTCTTTTGAAACTTTTGGAAATTAAATATTTTTATTTGACTATATCTGGTTGATATGATTTTTTCTAAAATTTGAAAACAACTATTTTTACTTTCTCTTACCCTATATATGAAATATATAAAGTATTGCGATCATGTCAGAAATTCGATATCGAGATTTTGATGGATATACACGTTTTGAGGTCCAAAAAAGTGGGTCCCGCAAATTGGTCTGTTTGTGTGCCTTTCTGTGAACAAAATATCTCAGGAACGAAAAGATCTATGATGTTGAAATTTTTCATATTTGGCACCTCCCCTTCAAGGGGGGAAAATAAGTCTTCTGAACAAAAATGATTTTCAAAAAGTAGTACATTAGGATGCACTCTTTTTCAGTTTTTTTTTCGATTTTCCAAAAACCCCCTCCAACAATTTTGTGGATTAAAATTCATAAATCACATATTTTTTTTGATGCTCTTTAAAAAGTATATCAACGAGTACTTCATACTTACTGATGTGGAAGCATTCGTAGCTCAGCGACATTTATGAATCACGTGGTCAAGATTTAGAACTTAGGTGCTAAGGGCAACTAAATATATCTCGATACAAAAAAATCAGGTGCGACATGCACAGTACACAACTTTCTCATGCCGAAGGGTAAGAGGCTTTATGAGCTCTATGAGCCATTGGTAGAATCACAATTACAAACGGTTTATTTGGACCTTGAGAAATCGAAATATCCTTGATCACAGTGATTGACATCTAGTTCTGACATTTATTTAAATTTATTGCAATCAATTAATTTAACAATCCACTCTTGGAAAAAAATATTTTAAAAACACCAAACGGTTTTTAAAAAAAATCCTCTACACTCGCTAAAATCTGTTTTTACTTGAATAATTAAAATTTGAAAAAGAATTTCAAATATTCAGATTCTTAATTTGTATTTCGCTCAGGGGCCCACTTGTGGGTACGTGAATGGCGACCACGAGCTGCCCGAGCTGGGACAGACAGTCCTTCAGTTCTTTGTAAATCTGTCTCTTCCTCTTTTCAACAGTCGTCAGACCGTGCGACGGGCCGGCCTGTCCTATTTCTTTCGGTCGCAAAAACGCATGATAGGGTTGTAGAGAGAAAATGAGGTCCACCGGGAAGGCGAGAACCTATTTTGTATTGTTTCATAAATTCTTAGCAATCATGCTTTTGAGCTCGACTCATATTTGCCAATTTTCTTATTTAAAATCATAAATTCTTGTCAGTTTTCATTCCGTCGAAACAAGAGAGTCCAAAAAAAGATGGAGAGAATATTTTCATGCTTGAATTTCTTTAATGTCATTTTCGTTTTTAAAGATCGTCCCTTTCCATTCTTTTCGAAGCTTTTGCCCCACCCTTTCCCTGCTCGCTTCATTTCCTAAGGGAACTTTTAAACTTTCCCCCTGATTTGATATTTTTTTCCGAGGGTGCCAATTTTTCTCCACCTGTTTCATTGGAGACTACTCCTTTGGTGCACTTTTTTTTATTTTATCTTTTTTTTTCCTATCCTTTTTCTACTCGCTCGCTCTCTCCCAAAATTCACCACCACACGATGGTTCAGGCAATCAAAGTCGATTGCATTTATGTATCTAAGTCAATAATCCGACGCGAATTATTCTCAACGCATTTGCGATGGAAATTCACTTTTCATGGAAATTAGAGCAGCTTTATTTGGATAGCGATCATAAGAACAAGATTTTTTTTATTATTTTTTTTTTTTTTATTGAAAACATTTGATAAAAAAAAAAATGAATTCAAGCGCTAAAATAGGGAAAAAATTAATTCTATTTTATTAAAAGAATGAATTGTAATTGAAAAAGATAATCTTATCGAATTTTTTAATTATATTGATTTTGAATCGTGAATTTAAATAAAAAATTTTTCTTACTACTATAGTTTAGAATATGACTCTTGAGTCTGAGTTATAGCAATGATATCGACCACATGTTACAGAAGCTAAGACTGGCTTTTTTTCTATAACATTCTTCCATTTTTCTTTCATTCTTGTACAATAGGCATTTTTATTTATTTCAATTTAATTATTTTTTATTTTTAATAAATAAAATCGCCCTAACCTGAATAATAAAATCTTGTGTCATTGGTCACACAGATCACCTTCTGTTATTGAAAGATGTGTTCTGTGATTTTTTTGTGTCAACATATATTTAGTTACAGATAGTAGTCACTACATTAGATATAATGCAAAGATGTAAAAGGTTTGTTCGTTTCACCTTGCCATGGTAAAAAGTGCACACTATCTTGGTCAAAAGCGTGCGAGTTGGGTGAGTCATGGCTAGATTCTTAAGTAAAATGGCAAAAAATAATCTTCACACAATTGCGTCATTCGACTTTTTGAGTTTTGTTGACAAGCTCTTCACCTCTGAGGATGGTCGTATATAATTTCTCAAATAATTTTTATATATATTATTGTAATCAATTTCAGAAGTGGTGAATGTTTAATGAGTAGTGAGGAGATTCAAGGCTGCCAAAAGCAATAAAGAAAAATTATATATCGTTTTATTTTACATGCCAATGGACGTTTCAACATATATTCCGGCCTTCATCAGGACAATGTGCTGCTTGCCTCTAGCTCAGAGAGGCTCTTGGCAACTTCCAGTCATGACATCAAACGAATGTTCATACAAACGTATTGTCAGGAGTTGCCAAGAGCCTCTCTGAACTAGAGGCAAAGAGCACATTGTCCTAATGAAGAGGCCGGAATATCGGCCGAAACGTCGATTTAAGCGTGTAAATTAAAGCGATATATAATTTTTCTTTATTACTTTTGGCTTACCTTTAATCTCCTCACTTATATATATATTAATGTATAGGCAAGAGAAAGTAAAAATTTAAAGTTTTTTCTATAGTATTAAAATAAACCCACAGATTCATTTATCATTAAAATATTTAAAACATTTTTCATGTAAGAGTATATAAATAATAATGGAAAAATACTAAATTATCTTTTTCATAGGTGAATAAATAATTATAGCCTGGAGTATATTTTACATTTTAATTATTTCATATTTGTATAAAAGAGAATAAATATAAATATATAATATATAAATGGAAAGAAATTGTCACTAGCATAATTAAAACACTTGCTTCCTTGCTTTATTTATCCCCGTATCAATAAAGCTGGCAAACGATGGCAACTCCGTCACTATTTGTTTTAATTATCCTGACTGAAATTCCTTCCATTTTATATAAATACTCATAGCCATTTTCTTCTCTTAAGGAATATAATCTCAATTCCCCTTTCCATATCATATTTTCTTATTTATTATTATTATTATTATTATTTTTTTTTTTTTGAGCATGTGCGCCATCAAAGTAAATAGGTAAAAATTCTAAAAAATAAATTATCCATAAAAAAATTTCTAGTCATTTCAATTTAGTTTAAAGAGACAGAAATAAATCTCAACACTCCATAAAACTTTTACCTAAATGTTTGTTTGTTGCGTTACAAATTTCATAACGGCCCCTCCACCACCCACCCAGTACTGAACTTATATTAAAGAGAATAAAAAATACTAATAGTAATATTTTTTTATTCTTTAAAACAACCTGACTAAAAGATATTATTTTTATTACTTTCTCTTGCCTATATATTAATATGTAGAGAGAAAGTATTGGATTCAAGTTAAAAATTCAAGTCGATGGAAACACGTTTTGAGGTTCTTTGAGACCAAAAAATGATTTTTTGCAACATTGTCTGTGAACAAAATATCTCAAGAACGAAAAGAGCTAGGAGGTTGAAATTTTATATTTTAGTTAGGTCAGTACCCCCCTGAGAAACATGAAACTTTTGAACAAACTTGGCCAAAAAGTATATTTCCTAGTCTTTTTTTTTTTTTTTTGATTTTCTGAAAATTATTGGGACTCCAAAGATTTTGATTAAAATTCATAAATCAATTATTTATTAGATGCTCTTTAAAAATTTGACTTTGAAATCTTTTGGAGCATACTTTTGTACTTTATACGAAAGAGAGGGAAATGGTTGCCATGGTAACAAAATATAAATATTCATAAATTTTACATCTTGAATTTGTAGTGCCTTCTGCCGGAAAGTAAATATATGTCGGCAAAAAATATCTGATGTCACTTGCACAGAACACAACTTTCAATTAAAAAAGGTCAAAAGAAATTTGTGTGCTCTCGACCAGAATTTCAAAATCTCAAAACCAATTTTTGATTTAATTTTCAATATTTTTTTTAAGGTGCGCGTCTCGAAAAGCCGTTAGAAGACGATTCACTACCGAGTTACTCTAGGCGGCAAGAGATGGCGTTAGTTTTTTCCATAGGGATACAAGGGATTTATTCCATTTAATTTGAAAGATTCCAGCTAATTAATTAAGGGTAAAAAATTAATTATTTTTTACCACAATGATTACTAATTATCTATAAGCTATAGAGCGAATTTTTTTTTAAAAATATCCCTTATAAAAAAAAAAATTATTTTTTTGAAAATCAAAAAAAGGGCTTCTATAAGTTGCAGATATTTTAAATAGCTTTAATTAAAAAAAAATTTGAGGTAGCTTCAAAATTGTGGCCGCTGGAATCTCCCAAAATTAGCACCCCGAGACGCGCACTTTAATCACATTTTTTTCTTTATCTCTATATTGGAATATTTAATATCCCATTTCATGACCCTTTTATCTAGGTAATAGAAAGTAAAAAATCTGGTGTGACTGGCGCACAGCACACAACTTTCTCTTACCCTTCGGTAAGAGAAAGTTGCGCACTGTGCTGGTCACACCAGATTTTTTGTGTCGAGATATATTTAGTTTCCGATAGCACCTTAGTTTCAAACTTGCATTTTAAATGTTGACTGCTTGAAATAAACTATGGTTATTTTTCAAAATTTTAATCTCATATTTGGACATTTTATACACAATAGAGAATCGTAAATAAATACAAAATTTCATAAGAATTGGAAAAAAAAATTTTAAATGCCTAAAAAGTTTCAAAGGGGACCCCCTTTTGAATCGAAATTAACATAAAAATCCCTATAGGAAATTAACATTAGGCCTATGAGAGAAGGCGGAGAGGCAGGCGATAATGTTTGCAAGTGAGAGAGAGAGAGATATATATGTTTTCTCCTAAGCAATTAAAGACACAAATAAATGGGAATTTAAATAATAATTGATTTTTAATCTAATAAAAAGAAAAAGATTTAAATTCCGTTACCATGGCAACCATTTCTATCTTTCCTATGAAGAACAAGAGTAAAGTGGTCTCCAGAAGATTTCAACGGCAAAATGAGAATATACATTTTAAAGAGCATCTAAAAAATAATTGATTTTTGAATTTTAATCAAAATCGTTAGAGCGAATTTTGAGAAAATCGAAAAAACTGAAAAAGTACATCAGTAAAGTACTAGTACTTTTTGGCCGATTTTGTTCAAAAGCTTATTTTGAGCGTGTGGGAAGGTACCTAAGTTAAATATAAAATTTCAATCCGGTAGCTCAATTCCTTCATGCTAAAAGAACAAGAGTAAAGTGGTCTCCAGAAGACTTCAACGGCAAAATGAGAATATACATTTTAAAGAGCATCTAAAAAATAATTGATTTTTGAATTTTAAAAAAAATCCTTGGAGGGAATTTTGAGAAAATCGAAAAAAACTGAAAAAGTACATCAGTAAAGTACTAGTACTTTTTGGCCGATTTTGTTCAAAAGCTTATTTTGAGCGTGTGGGAAGGTACCTAAGTTAAATATAAAATTTCAATCCGGTAGCTCAATTCCTTCATGCTAAAAATCTGTCCACACATACAGACACACACACACACACACACACACACACACACACACAGACCAATTTGCGGGACCCACTTTTTTGGACTCAGGGGACCTCAAAACATGTATATCCATCAAAATCTCGACATCGAATTTTTGACATGATCGCAATACTTTCTCTCTATATATATTTCATATATAGGCTAAGAGAAAGTAAAATTAGTTCCATTGTAAATGTTGTTCATAAATGTGAAAGCGAGGATTTTTTTTTTTTAATTCATCCTTTTATGTCAATGAAAAAAAAATGGAATCGCGGAATGAAGATAGAAAAAGGAGCAAACACTGAAATGAAAGTAGATTGGTGTTTCAAGATGGCGAAACCCGGATGATGAAATGAAAAGATCACGGAGACAGAGATGCTTGTTGGTTGGAAAAAAAGGAAGAGGAGGCCAGAGGGTCTCATTGAGCCAAGTTAGCCCCCCACCCTCCCTTTTATGCCTATATTTGTGACAAAAGAAGAGAGAAGAGACAACCATCGATCAAGTTTATCCTCCCTCTGCATAGAGGAAAAGCCCAAGCGTTGCTGCTCCATAGCTCTCTCGTCCCCAGGAGGCTGCCAACTTAACCACCCACGCCATTCAAAACAACATCACCATTCAAAACAACCCTTCAGTAAATATGCGCCAATGGGTCAGATTTTATATGCAGTCTACACAAATATGCAAATATAAACATTTTTTTTTCTATTATTAATCAGTCTGACTCCGCCAATTATATAAATAAACTAGAGAAAAAAGCCCACCTTCACCGGGCTTTCCGCTTAGCCAAGGGGCCCTCTACGTCTCCGCCGTGCAAGTTTATTGCCAAAATTTTGGAATATTTAGGCGTTTAAACTTTCCCCTGGTGTACCTGTAGTAAGGTGATCGTCATAAGAATAATCTGGTGTGATAAGCACAGAACACATTTTTCGATTATCGAAGGTAAGAGAAAGTTGTGTTCTGTGCTTGTCACACCAGATTTTTTGTGTCGACATATATTTAGTTTCCGCCAATATATTAAAATTTAACATGTCAAATTTATAAACATGGGAAAATATTAAAATTTTGTAACCATTTCTCCTATCTTTCCTATGACGTACAAGAGTAAACTGTGCTTAAAACAATTTTGAGGGCAAAATTAGAATATAAATTTGAAAGAGCATCTAAAAAATAATTGATTTTTGTATTTTAATCAAAATCGTTAGAGAAAATTTTGAGAAAATCGAAAAAAACTGAAAGAGTACATCAGTAAAGTACTACTACTCTTTGGCCGATTTTGATTTAAAGCTTATTTTCACGCTCCCGGGGGAGTTTAACTTATATATAAAATTTCAGCCTCATAGCTCAATTCTTTCATGTTTAATTGCGAAAATACTTTTTTCGATTCAGGGGACCTCAAAACTTGTATAGCCATCAAAATCTCGACATCGAATTTTTGACATGAATTCAATACTTTCTCTCTCTTTATATTAACATTTATATAGAGGTAAGAGAAAGTAAAAAGGTCGAGAAGCCCTGTTCTGTTTCATAGACTTTGTCTTAACATCATATAATAGTAAAAAAATTATTTAAATCAGGTGTCGGCAACCTTTTTCGGACGGCGGACCATTTTCAAAATAAAATATTTTATGCGGCCCGCACATTCAAATGTAACAACAAAACAAAATAAAATTCCTTTTCAATATTTCCGGAGCTTGAAAGAGAGAATGGTTTTTGCTTTTATTTTTCTCATTGTTTGAAACTTTTGATGCCAAGTATCTTTATTTTTCTTGATTTTGGAGAGGTCTGAATAGTCTAAAAAAAAAAAAAAAAATCATACTAAGTTCACTTTTGGCGGGTCGCGCAAAAAGTTTCAAAGGGCCGCATGCGGCCCGCGGACCGCAAGTTGCCGACCCCTGATTTAAATCACAATCATGTTCAGTATTACGTAATTTTTTATTTTTTATTTTATCCAAACTTTAAATAAAAATAAAAAAATACATGTCAATTATTTTTTCACTCACCATTTAAAAAGAGATTGGATATTTTAAAATAATTTTTTTTGACATTCAAAAAATTATAAAACGATTTTTTTTCGAATTCCTATTTAAAATTATTTTCTTTTATTTAATAAATAGCTTTTTAATAAAAATAAGTTGGCTCTTTGCCTATTAGCACTTTGTTAAGGTTCTATGGCAAAGGTGATCAGCCAATCAAATTCCATCCTTTGAGAAGAGGATGGATTTGATTGGCCGATTGGGGCCAGTACAGGAGCTGGGGCCCGAGTCTAACCTCCGCTTTGCTTTATCTTCCATAGGTAAGCCCTGAGGAGCTCATTCGAGCTTCGGCTCGCGTTAAGGGAAGGTCCCCTTAGTGAAAATTTTCAATTGTGTATTCCAAGCGTCATTTGCATCATGGCCACCATTGGAGGCAGGCGTCCTGAGACCCACGCTCCTTGAAAAATCCGCATTTCTTCTAAACTTTAAGGCCATTTTAGGTAAATTTCATCTCATTCGTAATTTTAATTCTTTATTTACATATTAATTAATCATAAAAATAATTTCTTAAGAAAAATTTATTTTTTATTATATAATAAATACTTTCACATAATAATTGCTAGCCATTGCAATGGATATAATAAAATATTAATTAGGTCATATATTATATAATATTTAAGACCAGAGAAATAGTATTTGAGAGTAATTAGAGTTAATGTTTAGTTACTTTTTTTTTATTTATTTATTAAATTACCTCGGCCTGCTTAATATTTGACCAAAACTTTAAATAGGCTATTTAAATATATAATCAGTGGCCCATTTAAATATACTTAATGACATAGGCTTTTAGCTCAAAAATAATAACCATTTCATATATTACGTTTGATAAAAAATCTGGTGTGACTGTCGCACAGCACACAACTTTCTCTTACCTTCGGTAATCGAAAGTTGTGTACTGTGCTTGTCACACCAGATTTTTTGTGTCGACATGTATTTAGTTCCCGGCAGTAGGGAATATTTGAATTCAGATGTAAAATTTATAAGTATGGCAAAATATTTATATTTTGTTACCATGGCAACCATTTCTCCTATCTTTTCTATGGAGTGCAAGAGTAAAGTGGTCTTTAAACAATTTTGAGGGCAAAACGAGAATATACATTTGAAAGAGCATCTAAAAAATAATTGATTTTTGAATTTTAATCAAAATCGTTAGAGCGAATTTTGAGAAAATCGAAAAAAACTGAAAAAGTACATCAGTAAAGTACTAGTACTCTTTTGGCCGATTTTGATTAAAAGCTTATTTTTCCGGTCCCGGGGGGGTGTTTAACTTATATATAAAATTTCAGCCTCATAGCTCAATTCCTTCATGCTTAAAAGTGAACACAGACACACCCACCCACACACCCACCCACCCACCCACCCACAGACAGACCATGTCGCGAAAACCACTTTTTTGGATTCAGGGGACCTCAAAACGTGAAGATCCATCAAAATCTCGACATCGAATTTTTGACATGAAACCAATACTTTCTCTCTATATATATATATTACATATATACATAGGTAAGAGAAAGTAAAAATTAACAAAAAATGGACTTTTTTATATTATAAAATAATAAAAGCATCTCGGGGTCTTCTATTAATTATGGGAAAATCATATCAAATTCATTTTTAGAATTTTTTTTTTTTTAAATATATTGGAGATCACCAGGCAAATGTTTTGTTTATTTTAAAGCATTGGGCAATATTTCTATTTCATATCCCCATCTTCATTAAGAGATATATGTTTACAACGCAACAAATATTAATTCGAATATTTATTTATATTACTTTCTCTTACCTATGTATATATGTAATATATATATAGAGAGAAAGTATTGGTTTCATGTCAAAAATTCGATGTCGAGATTTTGATGGATCTTCACGTTTTGAGGTCCCCTGAATCCAAAAAAGTGGTTTTCGCAACATGGTCTGTCTGTCTGTCTGTCTGTCTGTGTGTGTGTCTGTGTGTGTTCAATTTTAAGCATGAAGGAATTGAGCTATGAGGCTGAAATTTTATATTTAAGTTAAACACCCCCCGGGACCGACAAAATAAGCTTTTAATCAAAATCGGCCAAAAAGTACTAGTACTTTACTGATGTACTTTTTCAGTTTTTTTCGATTTTCTCAAAATTCGCTCTAACGATTTTGATTAAAATTCAAAAATCAATTATTTTTTAGATGCTCTTTCAAATGTATATTCTCGTTTTGCCCTCAAAATTGTTTGAAGCACACTTTTACTCTTGTGCTTCATAGGAAAGATAGGAGAAATAAATGGTTGCCATGGTAACCGAATTTAAATCTTTTTCTTTTTATTAGATTTAAAATCAATTATTATTTAAACGCCCTTTTTTTTCGGAGAAAACATATCTCTCTCTCTCACTTGCAAACATTATCGTCTCTCTCTACTCTTTTTAAATTCCCTTTCCACCTTATCTTCGCATAGGAACAATGTTAATTTCCTATAGGGATTTGTATGTTAATTTCGATTCAAAAGGGGGTCCCCTTTGGAACTTTTTTACGCATTTAAAATTTTTTTTTTCCAATTCTTATGAAATTTTGTATTTATTTACGATTCTATATTGTGTATAAAATGTCCAAATATGAGATTAAAATTTTGAAAAATAACCATAGTTTATTTCAAGCAATCAACATTTAAAATGCAAGTTTGAAACTAAGGTGCTATCGGAAACTAAATATATCTCGACACAAAAAATCTGGTGTGACCAGCACAGTGCACAACTTTCTCTTACCGAAGGGTAAGAGAAAGTTGTGTGCTGTGCGCCAGTCACACCAGATTTTTTTTTCAATTAAATTTCTTAATCTTGCTTTGTATCATATTGAAAATGGAAAAACATTAATTTTGCTTGGATTTTTTTACTTTGCAACAACAAGTCAAAACTTGTTTTGATATCTCAGGCTTTTTGCATTCTTTCCTATAAATGAGTTATTCGAAAAACGTCCTTTTTTTTAAATTTAATTATTTTTTTATTAATTACTTCAACAAGATAAATTTATTTGATATTACCTAATCATCAAAATAAAATTTAACCTTCTGCTCAGTAAATAAAATTTAATTCTATATTATTATAATTGAGTAGTTTCCCGTTTCGTACTATTTTTATTATGTATTATATTATGTTTAAAAACATATAGGCCTAAATAGAATTTGGCTAGCATCAGCTGAGTCGCCAGGGCATAGAGATCCCCTCGTTGCTTTATAGATTCATTTTCTAATTCAGTAATTTTTGCTTCATTATTTATTTATTATTGGTTTTCATCTTATACATTTAATGATATGGAAATAATACTTTATATTTAACTTTACATTTCAAATGTTCTTTTGTCCTTTTGCTTACGTCATTTTCTTAATACTTTAACAAATTTAACTTAATATTAATTATTCCCCTCAAGTCTCTTTATCAATAATCAGGATGTGCAATAGGCTGAATTCTTTAATGGTTTGTTTTCTATTAGGGGTCATCCACATATTATGTAACGCGTTAGGGGGGAGGGGTAAAACGTTACTAATTGTGACATGGGGGACCCGGGGTTTCTCTAAGCGTGACTTAACAATTCAATGTTGAATTTATAAAATTTTTTGAGTATGAAAAGATGGGATGAGACTCGCATACTAAAAAAAAAAATAATTTTAAGCATCCACTAGCTTTCCTATTGAAATACATGGGAAAATCATTAAAATTTGATTCTAGACATATTTTTTATACTGGAAGGCAGGTGCAGCCAAGTATTAAAAGCCTCTGGATGCTTACAAAATACCGAGAAGTTTCGAGTGAGCATCCAATGGCTTTTAATATTTTGGCTACACCTGCCTTCCAGTATAATATCCATATCTACAGCCACTTCTCCGAATACTGGACATATTTTTTCATTTAAATCATTTCTTCTCTCACATAGAGCAAAAAAAAAAATTTTTATAATAATAAAGTAAAATATTAATAACCTTTAATTAGACCACTTATATTAAATTTATGAGAAATAAAAACACTAGATCATAAGTTTGAAATATACAGTATATTAAAACTTAACATTTGTAACACTTAATACCTATTTCCACACTCTTGTGTCATCTTCAACGATTTATTAAATGTTACATATGTTGATTTTAATTAATCATTGTACATATGTGACCTAATGTTTTTAATTTCTCATAAATACATAATGTTCCAACCACGGTTAAATCTACTTATATTAAAACTATAAAAAGTAAATTAAACCTGAATAATGTAGGTGTGTAACTGATTAATTAATCAATTAACATGTAACAATAAGTAAGGAAAAAGATGAAAAAATATAGGGATTGTATAAGGTTTATATCATGCTGTTCTAATCCATTTAGCTATCCTGAATGCATGCATAGTCTAAATACCTACTTATATGCATGGATGTCGGTATCTTGATGGATTAAACCAGCTTGATGCAACCACAGGCAACTCTACTATAAATTTATTATGATTTCGACCTTACATCAATCATCGTGTAGATGTCGCTCGTCCTGGACGCGTTACTTAAAAGGATATTATAATTTTATATATAGCTCTTGCTAACTATCGTCCATTGATGCCAAAGCTCATGACGCGAATCTTAAAACCCAGTGACTCTAATGGGTCAGAGCACACGCAGGAAGCTTTTTATTTGTTGTCATGTGCACTGTTTCATTTTTCGATGCTCTGACCCATTAAATCACTGGTTTTTTCGTTACGTCATAG
>JAKCPI010017997.1:0-10426 GCA_023213315.1 Euborellia annulipes | reverse complement strand
GAGAAAAAAAAACGAAAGAAAATATAATATTTACTAGGCGGAAGCCCGCCGATGTGAGCAAGTTTATTGACAATTTTATTATTTCTTGATGCAATGCAAGTGTTAAGATCTTAAGTTGGGGAAGGATGTGAGTTCACGCGAGGTTACCGACTCTCTTACCTTCGGTAATCGAAAGTTGTGTTCTGTGCTGCTTGACTCACCAGATTTTTTTGTGTCGAGATATACTAGGTATTTAGTTTCCGTTGATACGTAGGTCTATATATATATATATATATTTTAACACTCACACTTTTTCTCATTCACTCACACTCACACACACACATCCACGAGTCTTTTCGGCATCTCAGACCATATAATACTTTTGACGATAACCGTTATTTGAATATATAGCCATTGTCCAGGTAAACATTATATTTGGTATCCAAATGGCTTAAATAAAATCATACATATATCATATCAGACCATATTGGTCTATATATTTTTTTTTTATTAAAAACACTTACACTTTTTTTCTCATTCACACTCACATTCACACACACATACACACAGTATTTTCGGCAACTTAGGCCATTTAAGACTTTAAACGATACTCGTATTTATAATATATATTCTATTTGGGGTCCAGGCATTCTTATTTAAGCCATTTGGTATCCAAGTGGCTTAAATAAAATCATCGGAGAGTGAATTTTGAAAAAATTGAAAAAAAAAAAAAAAAACTGGAAAACTACATCAGTAAAGAACTACAGTAGTACACTTTGGCCGATTTTGTTCAAAAGCTTAGTGTCACGTCCCAGGAGGCTACGTAACTTAAATATAAAATGTCAACTTTCTAGATCTTTTCATTCTTGAGATAGACAGACCAGATACACAGACAGACAGACCATGTTGCGAAAAAACCACTTTTTTGGATTCAGGGGACGTGTACATCCAACCAAAACTCGATATCAAATTTTTGACATAAATCCAATAATTTCTCTCTATACACAGTATATACCTATATATTATATACATAGAAAGTAATAAGAAGTGATCCCCCTTTCGTCCCTACGTCGATGTTTTCCCCATTTTACAATTCTTTCAAATTAATCAAAAAATAAATTTAAACAAGTCTACTAGTTTTTGACAAAAGTTTTACTTTTTTTTTTGTAGGAAAATAAAAATCCCAAATGATCTACTAAAATGTCACATTTTGTCTCTCTTAACGGACTTTTTTACTCTTAAAGTTTCCAACATCCCACTGCTGTCCTGGCTATAAAAGTCACCCTGTATAGTAAGTATTTCAAGCAGCAAAGAAAAGACGATCCTGGATAAAATAGTGCGAAGAGAAAAACGAAAATTCCTATTCAAGAAAAAAAAATTCATTGGAATCTTATTAAAAAAGTTGCATAAGATTAAAAAAAAGTTTTCCCTCACCTTTTTTTTTTTTTTTTTTTTTTTTTGCTATTGGCGAATTTTAAATTTAATTATTCCAAAAATCAATCAATATTTATAAATCATTCTCTATTGAATAACTAATTGTAAAAGAAAGAAGTCGGTGTCAAAATTGTTAATTTGAATTCAATTCCTTGAAAACAAATAAAAAACTTTTTCCTTTTCGTTTAAAATGGGGAGGGTTGATTCAATTGCTTTGCTGGCTGCTGCTTCTAACTTTGACAAGTTGGAGGTTTCGAATTGGTTGGGGTCTGAGAGCAAATCATGTGGAAATATTATAGAGTGATTTGCCAAATGCTTACTTGCTAACATTTGTTCGGGGCATACGTCCCACCCACGCGAACTATGATATCGCTATTTGGTCGCTCTCATCTTAAAATAGTCCTTTCAATCTTTTCATATATCTAACTCAGGTAAATTCCAAATAAAGTTGAATGATCTTTCAAATTTTTTTTTTTATAACTATAGAAATAAAATGAATTTTTAACATATGTGGATATATAAAAAAATAAATTTACATAATTGGATAAAATGTGACAAGTATCACTGAAATTTGTGAATATTTCACCCTTCTGCTTTTGGGTTATCATCAGCGATAAATTGCGATTTATTAATAAAAAAAAAAATTATGTAATGGGGAAAGGAGAGAGGATCATCATTCTCTGAATCGCTCTTAGAATTTCATTTTGGGATCAAGCTTCGAAATTTGTTAGTTAATACTTAAGATGTAAATAAATATTTTAATAAAGCTCAGTGAAGGTGAAAGAAAGATAAACGATTAGTGGCAGTTTTTTGTTACAAGGGAGTCCGATCTGGTGTAGAAGCAGTCAGCATTCATGTGAGTGAAGGTAATAGTGATTTATTATATAATATCAAGGCATTTCGTATGATTACAATTTTAATAATATTTTTTTGTGATCAAGTGGGTCCCATTTCCCCTTGGACCTTTAGTGACTAATGATAATCTCGTTTCTTGTACAATCTAATCATAGTGCAAATTTCAAAAAAAAAACCTAGTTGATCTATCATTTTTTACTTGCTCAAAATATTTCTTATAATTTTGCGCATGTGCACATTGGGTTGAGAAAAACCATGATGATTCTTCAGTATTATCTCTGTTGGAAAGGTTGTTTCAAACTTTATAAAGTAAAGGCGTATTCTTTCCTATTTCTTAAGTCAAAAAGTCCAGGCCAGTGCAGGCCGTATTACTTTAACAATTTTGAGAAAAAGTATCCCAAAGTATTATACCATTTAAGATTTATTTGTTGATCAAATTTTCTAGAGGGCTCGCTGGTGTAGTGAGCTAGGGTGTCGGCTTCTGCAAAGAAGATCCCTGTTCAAATCCTTGGCGTGCGAGATTTTTCATTAAATAAAAATATTTATTTAAAGTAAACAAATCCTCAAGCAAGCCCTGGATTGGAATATAGGATCTCACCACAATAGCCCTCAGGCAACTCTACGAGGAGAGGGAGTTGCTGTGACATCCCCGTCCTGTGGAAGGGACGTTAAGAAGATTCCCTCTCAGTGATGCATTCTTCGAAAGGAGTAGGCTACACGCCGGTGCTGAGGGAGTCCCTCCTCAAACCAGGACATCCTCCATAGCATAGAAGAGGTTGGATATAAGGAGCCGGTTGGAACCAGAAATAGGATTAGTTCACTAGCTAGAGACGAAAGCAGGAGGAGGAGTTAGAGACAGGAAATGATGTAACTTCACGGGGTGCCGGTAGATGGCTACGGCCAGAGGCCGGTTGGGTTTGAGGTGTGTGTCTTCGTGCACGAAAGCACCTAGGGTAAATAAACGGGGATCCCGATAGGAATTTCAAATAAAATAGATCAAATTTTCTATCCTTTTGTGGATTCAACGTATTAAGCTAAAATAAAATATCTTTATTTGTTGTGTTGTTCCCTACTGAGTGATTCCAATAATAACAACAATTGGTGTGAGGGCTAGAGCATTAGCTTCTAGTACCAAAGTTCAAGGGTTCGCATCCCGTCTCATGCGACAAAATTTTATTTCAATTGGATTGACTAGCAATCCAATTGAAATAAATAGTCGGGGTTTAAATGGCCTTCGATGCCGAAAAAGGCCTTAAATGAAAAAAAAATAGGTGTTGGCTGTGTCTTCTACACAGCCGGTGGCTTTTTAACGTGACAACGTCTTTTGCTTGATTTCAAAAAATTTTTTTTCTCTTACCTATATTGAAATATAAAGAGAGAAAGTATTGTTTTTATATTTTTTTTTACTAGTAGTTTGTTTTCATAAATAAACATGTTCAAACATTTTCATTGAAACAATATATGACAGGTGTGGCTTTTTTATCCATTAAGGGCGACATATGCTTAAAAAATGAGGTTTTTCGAAAAAAAAAAAAACCAATTTTGGAGTTAATTACTCGGGATTTTTTTATTTATTCTATTAGAGGTTATCTTTCTGCACTAAATGACATCTCATTTAGTCTGATCTGATTAGCCGTTCGGAATCTACAGGGGTTTAAAATTTCGAAAAACGAAATCCCGCCGAATGCTCTCATGCGGTAAAATGACCTCATATCAAAAAAAAGAAAAAAAGCCCTGGGGGTATTGAACCACTCTTTCTAAAACTATATTTGGATTTAATGTAGCTTTTATGGTCAAGTGGCTATGCGTTGCACAAGTAGGGCTATTTTTCGATATTTTTTTGCCTAAAAAATGAGGTTTTTCGAGAAAAAAACCAATTTTGGAGTTAATTACTCGGGATTTTTTTTATTTATTCTATTAGAGGTTTTCTTTCTGCACCAAATGACATCCCATTTAGTCTGATATGATTAGCCGTTCAGAATCTACAGGGGTTTAAACTTTCAAATTAGAATTTACCGCAGCGCGGTAAAATAAAATGATAGGAAAAAAATAAATGGTGAAATCTTTAGCTGAAAACTCATTCTTTCTAACCGTATATTTCTCATAATTATACCTCTTAAGACAGAGGAGTTATTCAAGCCAATAAACTTTTTCGTGCAAGCCCCTCTAACATGCCACTATAGACACATGATTTGTAAGACGTTGTCACGTCAAAAAAAAAAAAAAAAAAACAATTGGTGTGAAGATGCTCCTTGATTGGAAAGAAAAGAAGAAAAAAATTAATTTCTTACTCCTTTAATTTTTACTACCAACACTTTTAACCACAAAACCAGAGGGCATAAAAATGGAGGCAATAATTAAAAATAAAAAATTAAAATCGGAACCTGATTTCAAATTTTCATTATTTTATTAAATAAATTTATAATGATCATAAGTAGAGACCGGATTTTAAGCAAAATGCTTATTGCTCAATTTTATAAGCAGCCATTAGATATTTAATTTCTATACGAATTAGGAAAAACTAAGTGCATTGAGATTGCATTTTTTATGCTTTTTTTGCTTTTTTTGAGTTTTCATGCTTTTTTCCCTTTCGTGCTTATTTGAACTTATTTTACGAATATTTATAATTTTTTTTTTTTTTTTTATTAAAAAACTTTTTTTCCCATTCACACACTCATACACCAGGGACGTATATAAGGGGGGAGGGGGGGGGGCGCCCCCCACCCCAAATTTTCCAAAAACCCCGCAGTGTAAAAAAATATAGCCCTGTAAAAAAAAAATTTTCTGCAGGGTGAAAAAATTTGGTTCCACAAAAAAAAAAAAATTTCGCAGGGCGGGGCGGAATAAATTTAGTTTCTTTAAAAAAAAATTTGTATACGCCATCGGTATGAGTAAAAATTGCTTATTAGATGCTTTTTTTTAACTTATATGCTTATTTAACAACTTTTTATTCAAGTTTTTTATGCTTTTAAGCACTTTTTTTCCATTTTTTTATGCTTTTTTGTCCGGTCTCTAATCATAAGTGTAAAGCATATTTAGTTCTTATATACCGTTATAATTTAATACGAAATCATTTTTTACCTCAAACAAGTATTTCCGTTACAATTTCTTAATCTATATTTCTAGAATACAACAAAAGAGCTTTTAGAGTTTTTCTATAAAAAAACCTTTGCTAAAATAAATTAGATAATAAATTTAAAAGAATATTCTTTTTGCTCTTGTATAATACATGTTTGATTTTTATTAATTTTTTTAACATCTATACGGCGTTTTCACCCCCCTACTACGGGGGTGGTTGTGTCTTCTATATGATTTTTTTATTGTTTCCTGTATTACTTTTTTATACAAAATTATTTTCCTTAGCAAATTTGTTAAAATAATTTATAAAAAAAGATTTATATTTAAAACAATTTTAAATAACCCGGTCTAATCACCCTCTCTTATTGGCTCTAATACTTGAATTATGCCACGCCTCCTCTTTGCGCTGTTGCCACATTCCTATTGTCTGCTGGGAATAGTCTGCTAGATTCACCCTGATATACAAGGAACATTGGCCATTCATGTCATTTTGAAAGGTAAGAAGACAAATTAAAAAAGATTATAAATTTATAAAATTAATTTATATATTTTTCACATTTCCAGAGAACTAAATGAAGTTCTTACTGAAAAGAAAAATATTTTTTCCACACGTGATAGCTAATGGTATAGGCCTACATATACAGTCAAGATAAAAATTAATGTGATTTATTTTAGAGATGGAAACTCATTTTTACATCCATATTTTCTTTAAAACAATTTCAGTAATGAATCTCCAGAAATATTGAAATCGACACGAAGAGCATTTGGAATTTTAAAATTTTTTAAATATATGTTATCTTATTCTCAAATTAAAGAAAATTGATATTTAAACAAAAAATATTATTTTATTTAAAGATTAATTTGATTTTCCTTTTATTTAAGAATTTAATTGTAGCGAAATGAAGAGCAAAACGTGAAGATCCATCAAAATCTCGACATCGAATTTTTGACATGAATCCAATACTTTCTCTCTATATATATTAACATATATAGATGTAAGAGAAAGTAAAAAATTTCGAATGTGGAGTGCCAAGTTGTATAAATTAGCAAAGAGGTATGCTTTGTTTTTTGGCATTGAGAAAAATAACTTTTAGAGTGTTTTCTTCAAATATTTCGATGGCATTTAATAGGACTTCTTCATCAGCGGTGAAGTGCTATTAAATGTCTTCGAAATATTTGAAGAAAACACTCTAAAGTTATTTTTCTCATTGCCAAAAAACAAGCATACCTCTTTGCTAATCTAACAAAATTATCAGAACTTTTTGTCACTCTGTATATATGTATATAAACAAATTTTAAATGAGAATTAATAGGCCTAAACTAGGATTCCAGCATTCAGTACTGCTGGTCGTATTAGTAGATCTGGTAGACTTAAACTAGTATTTCGAATACCTGGTCTGAGTCTAAACTTGTCAAAAAGGGACATAAGTAGACTTGTTAGAACTAAACCAGACTATCAAATTTCCATAGAAACCATGCTTTCAAATCCTAGTTTGATTCTGTTAAGTCTACTTAGACAACAATTAGATTCTGAGGTTTTGTAGACTCAAACCAGGCGTTCGATTTCGACTCGGGAAAATTTTAAATTCAGAAGGCCAGCGTTTCCCAAACTATGACTAACTGGAGGAGGTTATGAAAATATTAGTTTATTAGACACAAGTGCGGATCCAGAGGAGTTTCTCGAGAAGAGTAATCTGGTGTGACTGGTCGCACAGCACACAATTATTTCTTACTTTCGGTAGATTAAAGGTGCATTCTATACTAGTTTAACAGAATATATATTAATATATATATACAAATCAAATTTTTAAGTATTTTAAAAATTTTGTAATAAAAATAAAATTTAATTCCCAAAAAAATATTTTTCTCAAATCTCGGGGGGGGGGGGGTAATTACCCCTTTTCCTTGATTAGACAAGATGTTTTGACAACGAGATACGGAAAAATTTCGGATATCCCGAGTAAAAATGATTAAAAATGATCGAGGGATACACAGGGATATACAGGTCCACACACAGTAGATCGAAAGTGAGCAGAAGAAAAATGTGTGTCCCTGGTACGGGCGTGTGCATCCCTGTGTGTCCCTGCCGTGGACGTGTATATGTCTGTGTCCCTCCAGGTTCACTATGCAGACCTGCTGAGGGCGTGTGTATTCCTCGATCATTTTTAATCATTTTTACTCGGGATATTTTAATAGAGTGGAAACAATTATAATAGGCTATAACTTCTAGAATGAAATTAACCAAAAAAAGCTTATGTGTAAAAAGAATCTGACTATATTTTAATTACCATTCGGACCCGAAGAAATTAGCATGAAATTAAAAAGATGCTCAAATACTATAAAAGCTTAAAACCATCACAAGACAATTTGATTTAGGAAAGACAACGAAAATGAAACAATTAAGAACTTGAATTTTTTTAAACAAAGCCTAGAGGAAGTTTCGCATTTTATATTTGAAATTATAAAATAATTCTTTTAAAAAATTAATATATAGTAAAAAAAAAATAAGAAAAAAATGGCGTGTTAATGGCTGGTTTGAAGCAAAATGAAGAGAATTGTGTGTGGTGTAGAAGTGTTTTCAAGGTGGGTGAGAATGGCCGGTCGGCGGTCGTTGGTTCGTTTGATGGCTTCATCAAGCAGGCAGCCAGGCCGGGGCTATGCCCCTGGGGGCCCAAATAGGGGGCGGAGCCCCACTAAGGGGGCCTAGGCAATTGGCCACGGCGCCGGACTGATCAAGACATCAAGTCGACACGCACGTTTTCTCTCCTCTACCTCTCTGTCTCTCACACATACTCAAACACCCATTCTCTCTATCTCTTTCTCTCGGTCTCACACATTTAAGGAGTAAAAGAGAAGCATACATGAACATGCAACCAATAAGCCAAATTCCAAAGAAATATTGTTATAATCAAGTCGGGGAGGCAACAGGGGGGAAGAATTTTTTTCTATTCAATTTCACTCATTATATTGAAAATAAAATTATTTTGTTAGGATAATTCAGGCATTGCTATGTAATAAGAATAAAATGAAATCAGAAGGCTTATTTATAAATATCTTCACGTTTTGAGGTCCCCTGAATCCAAAAAAGTGGTTTTCGCGACATGGTCTGTCTGTGGGTGTGTGGGTGTGTGGGTGGGTGTGTGTTCAATTTTAGGCATGAAGGAATTGAGCTATGAGGCTGAAATTTTATATTTAAGTTAAACACCCCCCGGGACCGGAAAAATAAGCTTTTAATCAAAATTGGCCAAAGATTACTAGTACTTTACTGATGTACTTTTTCAGTTTTTTTCGATTTTCTCAAAATTTGCTCCAACGATTTTTTTTTTAATTCAAAATTTTTAGATTCTCTTTAAAATGTATATTCTCATTTTGCAATTGAAATCTTCTGAAGACCACTTTACTCTTGTATTTCATAGGGAAGATAGGAAAAATGGTTACCATGGTAACAAAATATAAATATTTTCCCATACTTATAAATTTTACATCTGTGAATTCATATATTCCGTACTGTCGGGAACTAAATATATGTCGACACAAAAAATCTGGTGTGACAAGCACAGAACACAACTTTCGATTACCGAAGGTAGGAGAAAGTTGTGTGCTGTGCGCCAGTCACACCAGATTTTTTATTTTATTTTTTAATTGTAAATAATTGTATAGAAAATAATATATTTAATCTCGGGGAGGGAGGGGGGTAAAGGTGGTAATTAGCCTCCTCTCCCGAGATTTGAGAAAATATTTTTTTTTTGGAATAAAATTTTATTTTTAATATAAAATTTTAAAAATTAATACTTTTTTTTTTGTTAAAAACATTCACACTTTTTTCTCATTCACACTCACACTCACACACACATTCACACAGTCTTTTCGGCAACTCAGGCCATTTAAGACTTTAAACGATATCCGTTATTGATTATTATATATATATGGGGTCCAGGCATTCTTATTTAAGCCATTTGGTATCCAATTGGCTTAAATAAAATCATCGGACTGCCTGGGGTCCGAACCCGCGACGTTTGGTATATGAGGTTAGCACGCTAACCTCTACACCACGCCCCGTGGGCAAAATTAATACTTAAAAATTTGATTTGTTTATTTTGGTAAACAAGAACAGAATGCACTTTTAAATTACTGAAAGTAAGAAAAAAATTGTGTGCTGTGCAACCAGTCACACCAGATTACCCCCTCGGGTCCTGAATAGGATCACGATTTTTGAAACGTCAACTTGAAAAAATATTTTTTGTTTCTTTGACTGCAACCATCAGTGGCCAATATCTTGTTGGTTATTATTTTCAATAAATAATTTGACCTTTTGAGCAGACCATTTGAAGTTTTATTTCTCTTTTCCATTAGGTAAAAATATCACGAAATTCAGTAATGAAATTATTTCAAAATGCACCAATTTGTTTGAAGATAAGCAGATAAAAAAATTTTTTTAAAGAAATATTCTTTTGTGATTCAAACAAAACTTTTTCAATTTCAAACAATTAGAAGTCTCGCTGGTTGTTTTTCCAGCCTCAAGTTTTTTTTTTTTTTAACCCAGGTCACGATTCAATCTCTTTTAGATGGAATCTCAAAGTTCAAAGCTGTTAACCTAATAATATAACTTGTTTTATTTTTGTTTAATCAATAATCTTGCAATAAAAATAATATCATGATTAAACAATAGAGGGCTCCATGGAGTAGGATATGAGCAGGAGCTTTGGGATTTTATACAGGAGAGAATTTAAAATTTTTTTTTTTTTTAAGGACTTTCTCGGCATCCATTTAGACCCCATCACTATTTATTTCAAATGATCTGTAGTCAAATCAAATGAAATAAATTTTTCTCACTTTGGACAGGAAGCGGTGACGCTGAAAGGAAATTTAATAATTATTTAGAGATGCACTTTTTAAATTAACAAGATTACACTCCTATGCTTAAAGGGCATTTAACTAAATAATTTTTCATTTTAAAATAATTTTTTTTTCTTTTTATTGTACCTGTAAAAACAAATTAAATTAATTAACGAAATCAGGAACTGTTTTTACTTTCTCTTACCTATGTATATAATATAGAGAGAAAGTATTAGATTCAAAT